>CM045762.1:115767022-115817022 GCA_025200525.1 Camellia lanceoleosa | reverse complement strand
TTTTAGGGGTTTGATTTTGGATAATGGAGCTTGCTTGCTTATATTTTCTATTCTTCCTTTTGTTTTAGGTACATATGCCTTGGCTTGAAGTAGTGTTTGATTAGCTCATAAAAAGTTGATGCGATTTTGTTTGCTGCAATGGTTGATTAGGTAATTGGTCTGCCTTCCATTGATGGATTTGTCAATAATTTGTTGCTTATCTATTGTTCAACTTGGCTTCATTTTACATGTGAAAATTAAGAACCTGTTTTGATGGCTACGGTCATTGCTCTAGACAGAAAGAGTACTATTCTGCTGCATAGAATTGAACACATAACTCAAAAAAAATGTGCCCCACACATTACGAGATTTACCTATTTCTGATTCCATTAATGGTTTCTTTGCAAACACACACACACAAATACATATATATATATATATATATATTGAGAGAAGCTTCCCTCAAGACTCCATCATCATCCACTTTGTGAGTCCCATTGGGCTTACGACAATAATCTAAATCGTTCATCTCGTCGGTCTCGAAAATATATATCTACAAGAAAATTAGTTTGACTGAACATTGATAGACACTAATTAATCATATTTTAGTTTCTAAAATGAGTGGTAAATATAATTTTAAACTACAACGTCCATTTTATGAAACAAACTATCATAAGTTTGTATGCTTAATTTAGTCACTAGTCACCAGTCCAGCTGCCACCTTAATCCCTTCTAAGAGTATCAATTAAAATGTGAACCAAATTACCCATCTTGATTGGTGAGGGTATCAATTAGCAACAAAGCACTTTAAGGCATGCAACGCCAATCACATCACAGCTGATCACATCACAACTGATCTCCCATTCACTTTCACCTAACAGAATTACAATATAGTCTTGGCAAATGACTTCTTCCTATTAGCTCTACTTTTGTATTTTCATTAAATTTTTTTCTTTTTCTTTTCTCTTTTAACAGTCAATCATGGAGCTGGTATAGAATGTTAGAATTTGTCTATAAATACATACATACATACGGACCATCTCTTCAGGCAAAAAAACCACCTATTCCCACTATATTCATCATGGGTACACTAATTCTTGTGTTACTTTTCCTTTCTTCTTCCTCCCTTCCGCTGATGACTCAAGTATCCACGTCGGTTCCTGCATTTTACGTGTTTGGAGATTCAACTGTTGATGTAGGAAATAACAACAACATTGAAGATGGTATCAAGGTAAACTTTTACCCTTATGGCGTCGACTACAACAATCAATCCACCAGCCATTTTACCAACGGATTAATTGCCGATGATTTCATGGGTAACTACTATTTTTAAGTTTCTTTGAGTTTTTGGGGGTTCGAGTTTTGTTTTTCCTATGAAGGTTGTGCATTGGCGTTTTAGTCGGACAAAACTCAAAACTCAAAGAAACTTGCAAATAGTAGTTACCCATGAAATCAACGGCAGTTAATCCGTTTGCAAAACGGCCGGTGGATTAATTGTTGTAGTCGACGCCATAAGGGTAAAAGTTTGCCTTGATACTATCTTCAATGTTGTTGTTTCCTGCATCGACAGTTGAGTCTCCAAACATGTAGAACGCAGGAACTGATGTGGATGCTTGAGTCATGAGCGGAAGGGAAGAAGGAGAAAGGAAAAGTAACACAAGAATTAGAGTACCCATGATGAATAGAGTGGAAATAGGTGGTTTTTTTCCAGAAGAGATGGTCTGTATGTATATATGTATTTATAGACAAATTCTAACATTCTATACCAGCTCCACGACTGACTATTAAAAGAGAAAAGAAAAAAATTTAATAAAAATACAAGAGCAAAACTGATAGGAAAAAGTCATTTACCCAGACACCATGTTAACCCATTAAAGGTATCCTAATTCTTTAATAGGATGCTTAGTTTCCATTGGAAATTAAATTGTTCAGTCTGTTTTTAGTTTGAGAAACTTTTTTAAATTTAATTTTGTTATTTGTAAGTTACTGAAATAAATTTACTCATTTCTAATATTGTTAAATTTACTCATTCCTTGTATCAGGTTAGTTTATGTAGTGTTCATTGAATTTTTTTTCCTTCAATTTCTTTATGGGTAATCGAAAAGAGTCTGAGAGAAGTTGGGCATCATTGCTTGTGTTTCTTTATAGTTTGGATTTCATTTATAAGAATGTGAAATAGGTTACTATGAGATGACATAAGTCTTTTTCAATGAAATGAGTTTCTATGAATGCGTGACTTCTATTTGTTTTTCTGCTCTAAGATGAGATAGGTCTTTTTCTATGAATGGATCTTTGGTGCTCAAAAATTGTCACTCAGTATGGAAGGTTGAAGCAGTGATTGTGCTTAATTGCTATTTACTATCTTCAGCTTGGTTTGCTTCTTCATATGTTCATAGAAATGATTTTTCATGCTTTTGGCACTCACATTTGGGGATTGAAATGTCACATTTGTTTGGTTACTAATTGATAGTTGTAAAGAGCATGCATTTGTCTATTCTCTCTCAAATTGGGCCCTCTATAAAACACGTACATTCAAATTGGTGAATCAAACAGTGGGAGTTGGATCTTATTTTTAATAACAAATAATGGGCAATTTTTAGGGCGTTGATTTTGGATAATGCAGCTTGCTTGCTTATATTTTCTATTCTTCCTTTTGTTTCAGGTACATATGCCTTGGCTTGAAGTAATGTTTCATTAGCTCATAAAAAGTTGATGGAATTTTGTTTGTTGCAATGGTTGATTAGGTAATTGGTCTGCCTTCCATTGATGGATTTGTCAATAATTTGTTGCTTATCTATTGTTCAACTTGGCTTCATTTTACATGTTGTGAAAATTAAGAATCTATTTTGATGGCTACTGTGATTGCTCTAGACAGAAAGAATACTATTCTGCTGCATAGAATTGAACGCATAACTCTGAAAAAAAATGTGCCCCACACATTACGAGATTTACCTATGTCTGATTCCATTAATGGTTTCTTTGCAAACACACACACAAATACATATATATATTGAGAGAAGCTTCCCTCAAGACTCCATCATCGTCCACTTTGTGAGTCCCATTGGGCTTACGACAATAATCTAAATCGTTCATCTCGTCGGTCTCGAAAATATATATACAAGAAAATTAGTTTGTCTGAACATTGATAGACACTAATTAATCATATTTTATTTTATAAAATGACTGGTAAATATAATTTTAAACTACAATGTCCATTTTGTAAAACAAACTATCATAAGTTTGTATGCCTAATTTAGTCACTAGTCACCAGTCCAGCTACCACCTTGATCCCCTATAAGAGTATCAATTAAAATGTGAACCAAATTACCCACCTTGATGGGTGAGGGTATCAATTAGCAGCAAAGCACTTTAAGGCATGCTGTGCCAATCACATCACAACTGATCTCCCATTCACTTTTACCTATCAGAATTACAATATAGTCTTATCAAATGACTTCTTCCTATCAGCTCTACTCTTGTATTTTCATTAAATTTTTTTCTTTTTCTTTTCTCTTTTAACGGTCAGTCGTGGAGCTGGTATAGAATGTTAGAATTTGTCTATAAATACATACATACATACGGACCATCTCTTCTGGCAAAAAAACCACCTATTCTCACTATATTCATCATGGGTACACTAATTCTTGTGTTACTTTTCCTTTCTTCTTCTTCCCTTCCGCTGATAACTCAAGCATCCACGTCGGTTCCTGCATTTTACGTGTTTGGAGATTCAACTGTTGATGTAGGAAATAACAACATTGAAGATGGTATCAAGGTAAACTTTTACCCTTATGGTGTCGACTACAACAATCAATCCACCAGCCATTTTACCAACAGATTAATTGCCGATGATTTCATGGGTAACTACTATTTTCAAGTTTTTTTTAGTTTTTGGGGTTTCGAGTTTTGTTTTTCCTATGAAGGTTGTGCATTGGTGTTTTAGTCGAACAAAACTCAAAACTCAAAGAAACTTGCAAATAGTAGTTACCCATGAAATCAACGGTAGTTAATCCGTTTGCAAAACGGCCGGTGGATTGATTGTTGTAGTCGACGCCACAAGGGTAAAAGTTTGCCTCCGATGGATTGATTGTTGTAGTCGACGCCACAAGGGTAAAAGTTTGCCTTGATACCATTTTCAATGTTGTTGTTGTTTCCTGCATCGACAGTTGAATCTCCAAACACGTAGAACGCAAGAACCGACGTGGATGCTTGAGTCATCAGCGGAAGGGAAGAAGAAGAAAGGAAAAGTAACACAAGAATTAGTGTACCCATGATGAATACAGTGGAAATAGGTGGTTTTTTTGCCAGAAGAGATGGTCTGTCTGTATGTATGTATTTATAGACAAATTCTAACATTCTATACCATCTCTACGACTGACTGTTAAAAGAGAAAAGAAAAAAATTTAATGAAAATACAAGAGCTGAGCTGATTGAAAGAAGTCATTTACCCAGACACCATGTTAACCCATTAAAGGTATCCTAATTCTTTAATAGGATGCTTGGTTTCCATTGGGAATTAAATTGTTCAATCTGTTTTTAGTTTGCGAAACTTTTTTAAATTTAATTTTGTTATTTGTAAGTTACTGAAATAAATTCACTCATTTCTAATATGGTTAAATTTACTCATTCCTTATAGTAAGTTTGTTTATGTAGTGTTCATTGAATTTTTTTTCCTTCAATTTCTTTATGGGTAACTGAAGGAGGAGTGCCGAGAAGTTGGGCATCATTGCTTGTGTTTTTTTATGGTTTTGATTTCATTTATAAGAATGTGAAATAGGTTACTATGAGATGACATAAGTCTTTTTCAATGAAATGAGTTTCTATGAATGAGTGACTTCTATTTGTTTTTCTACTCTAAGATGAGATAGGTCTTTTTCTATGAATGAATCTTTGGTGTTCAAAAATTGTCACTCAGTATGGGAGGTTGAAACAGTGATTGTGCTTAATTGCTATTTACTACCTTCAGCTTGGTTTGCTTCTTCATATGTTCATAGAAATGATTTTTCATGCTTTTGGCACTCATATTTGTGGATTGAAATGTCACATTTGTTTGGTTACTAATTGATAGTTGTAAAGAGCATGCATTTGTCTATTCTCTCTCAAATTGGCCCCTCTATAAAACACGTACATTCAAATTGGTGAATCAAATAGTGGGAGTTGGATCTTATTTTTAATAACAAACAATGGGCAATTTTTAGGGCGTTGATTTTGGATAATGGAGCTTGCTTGCTTATATTTTCTATTCTTCCTTTTGTTTTAGGTACATATGCCTTGGCTTGAAGTAGTGTTTGATTAGCTCATAAAAAGTTGATGCGATTTTGTTTGCTGCAGTGGTTGATTAGGTAATTGGTCTGCCTTCCATTGATGGATTTGTCAATAATTTGTTGCTCATCTATTGTTCAACTTGGTTTCATTTTACATGTGAAAATTAAGAATCTGTTTTGATGGCTACTGTGACTGCTCTATACAGAAAGAATACTATTCTGCTGCGTAGAATTGAACACATAACTCTGAAAAAAAATGTGCCCCACACATTACCGAGATTTACCTATGTCTGATTCCATTAGTGGTTTCTTTGCAAACACACACACACAAATACATATATATATTGAGAGAAGCTTCCCTCAAGACTCCATCATCGTCCACTTTGTGAGTCCCATTGGGCTTACGACAATAATCTAAATCGTTCATCTCATCGGTCTCGAAAATATATATACAAGAAAATTAGTTTGACTGAACATTGATAGACACTAATTAATCATATTTTATTTTATAAAATGACTGGTAAATATAATTTTAAACTACAATGTCCATTTTGTAAAACAAACTATCATAAGTTTGTATGCCTAATTTAGTCACTAGTCACCAGTCCAGCTACCACCTTGATCCCCTGTAAGAGTATCAATTAAAATGTGAACCAAATTACCCATCTTGATGGGTGAGGGTATCAATTAGCAGCAAAGCACTTTAAGGCATGCTGCACCAATCACATCACAACTGATCTCCCATTCACTTTCACCTATCAGAATTACAATATAGTCTTATCAAATGGCTTCTTTCTATCAGCTCTACTCTTGTATTTTCATTAAAATTTTTTCTTTTTCTTTTCTCTTTTAACAGTTAGTCGTGGAGCTGGTATAGAATGTTAGAATTTGTCTATAAATACATACATACTTGCAGACCATCTCTTTTGGGAAAAAAACCACCTATTCCCACTATATTCATCATGTGTGCCCTAATTCTTGTGTTACTTTTCCTTTCTTCTTCTTCCCTTCTGCTCATGACTCAAGCATCCACGTCGGTTCCTGCATTTTACGTGTTTGGAGATTCAACTGTTGATGTAAGTAATAACAACATTGAAGATGGTATCAAGGCAAACTTTTACCCTTATGACGTCGACTACAACAATCAATCCACTGGCCGTTTTACCAACGGATTAATTACCAATGATTTCATGGGTAACAACTATTTTCAAGTTTTTTTGAGTTTTTGGGGGTTCGAGTTTTGTTTTTCCTATGAAGGTTGTGCATTGGTGTTTTAGTCGAACAAAACTCAAAACTCAAAGAAACTTGCAAATAGTAGTTACCCATGAAATCAGTGGCAGTTAATCCGTTTGCAAAACGGCCGGTGGATTGATTGTTGTAGTCGACGCCACAAGGGTAAAAGTTTGCCTTGATACCATCTTCAATGTTGTTGTTGTTTCCTACATCGACAGTTGAATCTCCAAACACGTAGAACGCAAGAACCGACGTGGATGCTTGAGTCATCAGCGGAAGGGAAGAAGAAGAAAGGAAAAGTAAAACAAGAATTAGTGTACCCATGATGAATACAGTGGAAATAGGTGGTTTTTTTGCCAGAAGAGATGGTCTGTCTGTATGTATGTATTTATAGACACATTCTATACCATCTCCACGACTGACTGTTAAAAGAGAAAAGAAAAAGAAAAAAATTTATGAAAATACAATAGCAGAGCTGATTGAAAGAATTCATTTACCCAGACACCATGTTAACCCATTAAAGGTATCCTAATTCTTTAATAGGATGCTTGGTTTCCATTGGGAATTAAATTGTTCAATCTGTTTTTAGTTTGCGAAACTTTTTTAAATTTAATTTTGTTATTTGTAAGTTACACTCATTTCTAATATTGTTAAATTTACTCATTCCTTATAGCAGGTTTGTTTATGTAGTGTTCATTGAATTTTTTTTTCTTCAATTTCTTTATGGGTAACTGAAGGAGGAGTGTAGAGAAGTTGGGCATCATTGCTTGTGTTTCTTTATGGTTTTGATTTCATTTATAAGAATGTGAAATAGGTCTTTTTCTATGAATGAATCTTTGGTGTTCAAAAATTGTCACTCAGTATGGAAGGTTGAAACAGTGATTGTGCTTAATTGCTATTTACTACCTTCAGCTTGGTTTGCTTCTTCATATGTTCATAAAAATGATTTTTCTTGCTTTTGGCACTCATATTTGTGGATTGAAATGTCACATTTGTTTGGTTACTAATTGATAGTTATAAAGAGCATGCATTTGTCTATTCTCTCTCAAATTGGCCCCTCTATAAAACACGTACATTCAAATTGGTGAATCAAATAGTGGGAGTTGGATCTTATTTTTAATAACAAACAATGGGCAATTTTTAGGGGGTTGATTTTGGATAATGGAGCTTGCTTGCTTATATTTTCTATTCTTCCTTTTGTTTCAGGTACATATGCCTTGGCTTGAAGTAGTGTTTGATTAGCTCATAAAAAGTTGATGCGATTTTGTTTGCTGCAATGGTTGATTAGGTAATTGGTCTGCCTTCCATTGATGGATTTGTCAATAATTTGTTGCTTATCTATTGTTCAACTTGGTTTCATTTTACATGTGAAAATTAAGAATCTGTTTTGATGGCTACTGTGATTGCTCTAGACAGAAAGAGTACTATTCTGCTGCGTAGAATTGAACACATAACTCTCAAAAGAACTGTGCCCCACACATCACGAGATTTACCTATGTCTAATTCCATTAACGGTTTCTTTGCAAACACACACACACATACATATACATATATATTGAGAGAGGCTTCCCTCAAGATTCCATAATCATCCACTTTGTGAGTCCCATTGGGCTTATGACAATAATCTAAATCGTTCATCTCATCGGTCTTGAAAATATATATATATATATATACAAAAAATTAGTTTGATTGAACATTGATAGACACTAATTAATCATATTTTATTTTATAAAATGCGTGGTAAATATAATTTTAAATTACAATGTCCATTTTATAAAACAAACTGTCATAAGTTTGTATGCCTAATTTAGTCACTAGTCACCAGGCCAGCTGCCACCTTGATCCCTTGTAAGAGTATCAATTAAAATGTGAACCAAATTACCCATCTTGATAGGTGAGGGTATTAATTAGCAACAAAGCACTTTAAGGCATGCACTGCCAATCACATCACAACCGATCTCCCATGTACTTTCACCTATCAGAATTACAATATAGTCTTATCAAATGACTTCTTCCTATCAGCTCTGCTCTTGTATTTTCCTTAATTTTTTTTCTTTTTCTTTTCTCTTTTAATATTCAGTCGCGGAGCTGGTCTAGAATGTTAGAATTTGTCTATAAATACATACATACTTGCAGACCATCTCTTCTGGGAAAAAAACCACCTATTCCCACTATATTCATCATGGGTGCCCTAATTCTTGTGTTATTTTTCCTTTCTTCTTCTTCCCTTCTGCTCATGACTCAAGCATCCACTTCAGTTCCTGCATTCTACGTGTTTGGAGATTCAACTGTTGATGTAGGAAACAACAAGAACATTGAAGATGACATCAAGGCAAACTTTTACCCTTATGGCGTCGACTACAACAATCAATCCACCGTCTGTATTACCAACGGATTAACTGTCGTTGATTTCATGGGTAACTACTATTTTCAAGTTTCTTTGAGGTTTTGGGGGTTCGAGTTTTGTTTTTGCTATGAAGGTTGTGTATTGGTGTTTTAGTCGAACAAAACTCAAAACTCAAAGAAACTTGAAAATAGTAGTTACCCATAAAATTAGCTGCAGTTAATCCATTTGTAAAATGGCCGGTGGATTGATTGTTGTAGTCGACGCCACAAGGGTAAAAGTTTGCCTAGATACCATCTTCAATGTTGTTGTTTCCTGCATCAACGGTTGAATCTCCATACACGTAGAATGCGGGAACCGACGTGGATGTTTGAGTCATCAGCGGAAGGGAAGAAGAAGAAAGGAAAAGTAACACAAGAATTAGTGTACCCACGATGAATACAGTGGAAATAGGTGGTTTTTTTGCCAAAAGAGATGGTCTGTATATATGTATATATTTATAGACAAATTCAAACATTCTATACCAGCTCCACGACTGACTGTTAAAAGAGAAAAGAAAATTATTGAAAATACAAGAGCAAGGCTGATAAGAAGAAATCATTTGCCAAGACACCATGTTAACGGATTAAAGGTATCCTAATTCTTTAATAGGATGCTTGGCTTCCATTAGGAATTAAATTGTTCAATCTGTTTTTGGTTGGGGAAATTTTTTTAAATTTAATTTTTTTATTTGTAAGTTACTGAAATAAATTTACTCATTTCTTATAGCAGGTTTGTTTATGTAGTGTTGATTGAATTTATTTCCTTCACTTTCTTTATGGATAACTGAAAGAGTAGTGTAGAGAAGTTGGGTATAATTGTTTGTGTTTCTTTATGGTTTTGATTTCATTTATATGAATATGAAATTGGTTACTCTGAGAAGACATTAGTCTTTTTCAATTGAAACTAATTTCTTGTTAGTTGTCATTGAATATGACTGTGATTTGAGTACATTGTATATGTATGGCGTTTGGGAGGAGAAAGGGGATATACTCCATGTTTAGGGAAGAGAAAGGGGATGGACTCCATTAAATTAGGTTGGCCTGTGTGTTTAGGGTGAAAGTCTTGAAACCGCGTGTATACATGGGTGTCGATTCCCACGGATGAAATTTACTTAAAATGGCAAATTGAAGTGTTTGTGTGATTGTTGTGTTGATTAGAGAACCATTAAGTTGTTGTCTCGGTTGAGTTGTTTGGAAAATAATAAAATTGGCTCATGAGTTGAGATGAAATGAATTGACTTGAAATGGATTGAAGAATAATGGATTGAGATATAAAATTTTGTACTTTATGATCTTGCGGAAATATGAATGATTTGTTACAGACATTATATATGCACATTGTACTTATACCTTTGTTAAAGCTCATATATTGTGTTAGATTGTTTCTACTGGGCTTTGGCTCACCCTACTTGGGAAAAATCATTTTTAGGTGTTGGTGAGATGCCTCCGCCAAGGCAATAGCTTAGGTGGGAAAGGAGCTAAAGGCTTCTCTTTTTGTATTGTGCTAATTGTTTTAATTCTAGCTAAGGGCTTTATATGTATTGCATTTATATCCATTTTGTTGCAACCAAACACGGCCTTGGAAAAATGTAAGCCATTAGGGCATGTGTAGATCTGTTAACTTTCATTTCTTTATCACTTGTAACACATACTGTAGATTCAGGATGAGCCATTTATGAATGTATATTGCATGTGTCACCTTTTGTATACAGACTCTGATGAATGAAAATATATTATTTTTATTATTCTTCCGCTTATGAGTTGGGATTCATTATATTTATTTGGGGCGTTACATGATTTTACCCTTGGGATTGAATTATAAATCCTTGTACCACCTGAAATGGGTAAGGGACGGACATCTAAGATTCTGGAGGAGTTCGCGACCGCGATCGTGAGAACTAGTACTGGTACCAACAAAATGGAGAATAACGGTCTGGATAAGAGTACAGACAGCGTCGGGCTGTTGTATCGGTTGATGAGTGGTGGGATCGACTTCCATTTTGACGGAATTAAGAATTTCGAGCTGTTGGACGGAGGTAAGAATATTATCCCACCACCCTTTAAGTTGGCCGGTAAAGCCATTTATGATAAATCTAGCAATGGCTTGGTCTTGATTCTCAGACATGCATAAAGCATTGCATACATCAACATTTGATGTAATTTCTTATAAATACCTTATTCGGATTCACCATCTATATTCCATTCATAGATGGTTTTGCCATGATAGCTTCCCTGATCATTGATGTAAGTCTCTTCATAGAGAACATCGGGAGGAGTCGGTCGAGCATAATAGTTCCTACTTGGTGGTAACATAGCTGGTCTAGAGGAACTATATGAGTGGAGTTTATTCACTGTTGATGGTTCTTGAAAATTCATTTGAATTTCATATATCTAGTCAGGTGACAAATCTTCTTCAGGTGAGGGCTCAGCTCTAAGCATTTGGATTGAACCACTAGATGGTCCTGGTGGCTATGGCTGACTGAATGCGGATGGTTGAACTTGTAGGTTCTGCATTCTCTGAAGAAGGGTGTCCATAAATTCGGTATTAGAAGCTTTTAATTTGAAGTTAGTAACTTCAAGTGGAGGCTTAATGGATACTGGATGGATATCTGAGGATCCTGATACGGGTTTAGCTAGACTTCTATCCTTAAAGGTAGAAATGGCTTCTTCAATCTTGTTTAACTGTTTGCTCATGGTTTGACAGATTAAGTTGGTATAATTATGTTGTCGAATGGATAAACCAAAATCTTTCAATTGCATATATTCTGTTTTAGCAAATCTGCCGGATTGGGCATCAATATAGGCAGTAGCAACTAAGGGTTGTCTGGTTGTTTCACCATTAGGTGCTAACTCTAAGGCTTGAGGAGGCGGATGTATAGCACTTATTGCTTGTCCTTCCGTTGTAGTCCAAGTCTTATACTGATCCTCAATCACATTTAATTGAGGTTGGGTTGCTGTTTCATACCATTCTACAAAAGGTATAAGTTTCTGATGAAGCTCAAGATATTGATAATATTGAATTTTATACTGTTCTAATTGTTCTGGTGTATGGTTGGTAAAATACCATTTTCTAAATTCTTTATATTGATCCTGGTTAAATTCCTGATTTAACATTTTTCTATTTTCACTTCCTGGTGTAAAATCCATTAGATTTCAAAATTCATATCACTAGCCGTAGGGCTTGACGGCCTATCTGGTGGTGGTGGTGTGTAGACACCATGTGGAATTCTGTTTTGTGATAATCTGATTCCCTGAATTTCGGAAGTCATTGGGTCTTCCTGTGGATCACTAGGAGGTCTACTAGGAGGCCTAGATGGTATCTGTTGTAAGATGGAGTCTACTGACTGTCGATTGGATTCTGGTAAATCAACTCTATAAGGGGGAATTGATTGATAACTGTTATTAGAAAGACTTCTAGGTGCTGTTCTAAAGCTGTGATTCGAAATACTTCTTGGAGCAGTCCTAAAACTAGCATTAGAAGAAGCACTTCTGGTAAGCATAGGTTTCTGAAATTGAAGGTAAACATTACCTTCATGTGTCTGGATAACATCATCGATGTTATGTTGGATCATTGGTTGTGGAGGTACAGCATTTGGAATATGCCATCTTTCTGGAAAGGTTATTTGTGACCATGGAATTTGCCTAGGTACAGCTACCTGGCTGCTATACAGATTAGTTTCAATTAATACTGTTTTTCCTGTTTCAGTCTTTTTTCTAACATAAGGATTTAAGGTTGTTAAAGCCTTGATGTAAATTCTGGAATGGACTGAGAATGGGGGGGATCCTGGTTTATACTCATATCCATGAGTAAGAACTCTAAGTTCAAGTACATCAGATATATTTGCATCTGTCATTGAAATGCTCAAATTCGGATAAATATCAAAATATACTGGTCCATGGGAAAGGCTGGTTTCTATGGCTCCCATGAGTGATGCTCTCCAGTTGAGACATCTTCCATCACGCAAAGTGCATTGAATACTGGTATTCTGACCTAAAAGGGTCAAGGGTTTAAATGCTATTTGTACTAATCCTATGTGGATGTACTTATAGTCTTTAACAAACGAAACAAAATCATTAATATGAATTAATCGGATTATCTCATCGTTATTTTGAATGCATGATGCATGTTCAAAAGTTTTGATGATTGTTTTACTGAAGAATTGAAAACGTCCTTTTTTATAAATTATTTTCGGATCTACCAATGGTATGGTCCACCTATCTAAGGCGTCCTTAACATCCTGGTACGCTACCATCTCAGCTGCTTCGGCTAAAGAGGATACTGTATTTCCTACAGAGGTTACGGATTCATTTTCTGGTACGGCTATTGTATTTTCTTGGGGTTCTGTCATGGATGTATAGTGATCATATATGTCTAATTTATTTAATTTATACTTGTATTATGTTTATCATTAAACATGGCTCTGATACCAATATAGGTGCTCACTAAAGGTTGAGGCTAGCACGTCTGTCAACGACTTTCAGGTAAATGGTCTACACGCTTAACCCAGCAACATGACCTAACCTAACGCGACTTGAATGACGTCCCACTAACCCTAATAATTAATTAACCTTACATTAGCACAAACCCAGGAATAATCATAAGCATAATATATGTATAAAAGAAACAAATTACGACATATATGATCTCATAAACTTATCATATTCATGGAGGAGGATTCTCCGCCGCCTGTGCCACTACCTCGCCGTTGATCAAGACTGGATGTCAGCGATGCATTGATCACACTCTGCTAGACGGGCAGAGATATACGGTTGAGTGTATAAATCTACAGGTGTATTAAGGTAATGATTTTTCTGATTTTCCCAGAACTGTAACAACCACAATAACTGTTCAAGAGTATCGACAGAGGGCATACATAGACAAAGTAGAATTTTATTGAGGAAGTAAACTATTTTACAAGAGAGAGGTTGGAAGAAAACGATTATAAGGAAAGAAAGAAAAGAGAAATTGAAAATTCAAGCCTGCCTCTACAAGGGTGAAGCCTTCCCTTTTATAATACAAAAAAGAAAACAAGGAGGGACAGGTGTCCAAATGTTATTTGACCGACGATTTCCACCTTATCCTAACTGCTGGCGTAACTGATGATGATTTTGGATAATGGAGACAGCATCTCTTTCTTTTCGGATAATGGCTATCTGCTTTTGCAAAGTTCTTTGTCCTGATATGCCGACACTCAATCGTGTCTCTTTCCTTTCCTGCTTTTGGCGAGCTTTTCGGTGAGGACATCTGTCAAGGAATCCCAAAAGTCACCAAAGTGGGTATCATCATCATCGTCTGGTTCTTGCGATTCTCCAGCTAACACGTGTTCGGCTGGATCAGCATCAGGATCGGATGAAGGCTGACTGGTTCCTGACCTCATAGAGACGTCATCCTCAGGGGGAACCGTCTGGAGAAACTGTTCTTTCAAATAATTCATACTTTTGATGATTATTTCATTCTCAGATAAATTAGGGTACTGATTACGTAATTCTTTCTGAATTTGGACAAAAGGATTACTTGATAGTGCTGGTGGAGCAGAAGGAGCTGGCTGCTTAACTGTTTCTCGACATGCTTGGGCATGCTCCTGAATTTTTTTAACTGTTTCAGCAAGAGTCGGATTCATGCCTTTATCCCACCATTTGACAAAGAAAATTCGTTTTAGGCGGGGCACTTTGTTCTGATAGTCGCAAGCAAAATCCCACTTCCATATCCATGGGATACTGAAACGGATGGTAAAATGAACTAATGATTTACTGATGGATAAATCACGGTTTTTATTAAGATAAGCATAAGCCCGAGCATAGGCATAATGCCAATCATTAAAAGCAAGTCGGATTTCTTCTGGTAATATGTCAAGAGAGAGCCCGAACTTATCCCACCACACGAGGAACCAGTTGGGGACATCGTGTTTGAGAATCTCAGGGCAAATACGGATAAACCAAGAATGAGACCGGATAGGATTCTGATAATAAAACAAGCAGGTAAAAGCATCAACATAATCCGTGTGTGTGTATTTGGTATTATTGCGGAGATCATGAGATCTCGGCGGGATGAATGCCCCATGTAGAAACAGGCATTAAAGAGCGGATAGTGATTTTACTGAATGAAATAGGACTGGTGGCCTTATTCTGTTCATGACATTTGTGAGAAAATTCACAGGCTCCGGTTTCTGTTAGGATTTGTTCATAAATGTATCTGTACTGGTCAAAATGAGGAGGTGACTGTTGGGTAGTCAGATAACGACGCTTGATTTCCCAAGGGTCAGTCATCCACTGTTCATCTACAGATTCGATCCAGAGGACTGTTTCCTTAGTAATACTGTTTGGGGTATATGGTTCTTCTGTCTTAAGGAGAATATCCTTAGCAGATGAAGTACTGGTTTGTCCTCTCAGAGGAGGAAATTCTGATTGATCATAGCGAGGGGTATGACCTCCTCGGCCACGACCTCGGCCTCGGCCGATGCCTCTACTGGTCATGCTCCTCTTCAGGAGACGATTTCTGGAGATATTCCCTGGTTAAGAAATCAGGCAAAGAGTTATTTTCTCCTTTAATATATTCAATGTCAAAATCAAAATTAGATAAATAACTCTGCCAAGTCAAGAAAATCTGTTTTGATGCTAAGCTTTTAACATCTTTTTTAAAAATCTGTTTTGCAGCAGAGCAATCAACTCTGATAATAAAATGCTGGTTTAAAAGATCATCTTGAAATTTGTCAACACATTTGACAATGGCTAAACATTCCTGTTTAATTGTTGGATAATTTAAAGCGGCTTGATTCCAATGTCCAGAATGAAATCTTAACAATTCTTCTTTCTGGAGTTTGGGATTAAGCTGTTTTAATATCCCACCAAATCCTTCATTAGAAGCATCTGTTTCAACAATCTTCTTCCAATTAGGATTAGATAACTGTAAACAAGGTAACTGTTTGACTCGAACTTTAATCTTTTGTACAGCTTGAGTATGTTCTGGTCCCTAGGGGGGAGGATTCTTACGTAATCTGGTAAACAAGATACTAGCATCAGCTGATAAATTGGGATAATAATCACGGATGTAATTAAGACTTCCTAAGAATCTCTGTAATTGAGTTTTGTCTTTAATTTCATCAGGAAATTTAGAAGCAAACTCAATACCAGTACTAGTTCTCACGATCGCAGTCGCGAACTCCTCCAGAATCTTAGATGTTTACCCATTTCAGGTGGTACAAGGATGTCTTCCTCATCAAGGTCATGCAGCGCCCTGATGGTAACAGTACTCATTGGAAAGCCAAGTTTATCGATGGCCTTCCAACCCTTTTTGCCGAACGCGTTAGGAAAAAACTTCGGGACCGCCATGACCGGATGTCTATTCCTTACGAACAGTATACGTATGGACAACTTTGCTCCATTATTACCGATGAAGGTCTTTCTCTTTGTAATGACCTCAAAGTTCATTATCAGATGAAGCAACAGAATTTAACAAGAAGAAAAGAATTAGGCGAATTTTGTGAACAATTTGCCTATGAACCAGGAATTAAATATCCAGGTAAACCGAGAAAGGGTTCACATAGAAAACCTCATAAATCCACCTGAAAGAAGTCTCATAAGACTAGCCATCCTAATCCTACTAAAAAGTTTTATCCAAAAAATACTTCCAATCGAAAATCAAAGGGTAAATCTAAATCAGAAGTTAAATGTTATAAATGTGGACAAACAGGACACTATGCTAACAAATGTAAATCCAAAGCTAAATCTAAAGTAAATGAATTACAATTAGATTTAGATATTAAAAATCAGATACTTCAAGCTTTAGAAGCTGAAGAAAATTCAACAGATACCGACTCACCCTCTGAGGATGAGATTAATCAGTTATATTCTACATCTGAGAGTGAAGATGAACCAGAAGAACAATTTGCTTGCCCTTGTTCAAGCAATCAAGAGCAGATATCTGAAATAAACTATTGGAAATCTATTGTTGAGATAAATGGTTTAAATATAGGAGAACCCAGTAGTATTAATGTTTTAACAGACACACAGAAGGATATGTTAGCTGTCGCAGACCAGATCCAGGATCCAGAAATAAAAATCAAATACTTAAAGATGTGTTATGAACATCAACAAACAGTACAAGAAACACCTCTTATACCAGATTATTCTTACAGTCTTCATAATGTAATCAACAGAATCCAAGCTAATCCTCTAGTAGAAAAACCAACAACCCTTCAGGATTTAAAGATGGAAATTAACATCTTAAAAACAGAAGTAAAACACTTGCAAACAGCTAGTGCAGCCGCTATAAAAGATATTAAATATCTTCATACTCAGTTACCAGGAAAACAAATCAAACAAACCGAAAATAAAGAAGTTGAAACCAAAAATGAAATTCAATCAGAATCTTCAACTCCATATCTGTTATTAGTTAATCAGGTAACTTTCCAGAAATGGTATATCAAAATCTCTTTTATGATTAAACCTGATTTTATCATTAAAGATGCTATTGCTTTAGTGGATAGTGGAGCTGATATGAACTGTATTCAAGAAGGTATAGTTCCAACCAGATATTTTGAAAAGACTACACAGAGTCTCACCAGTGCTAGTGGCAATTCTATGCAAATCAGGTATAAGATACCCGAAGCTTATATTTGTAATGAAGATCTCTGTCTCCCAACATCTTTTGTTTTAGTCAGAAATCTTGCTACAAACATCATTTTAGGCACACCATTTTTATGTCTGTTAATGCCTATCCAGAAAATTGATTCAACATGTATTTATTCTCAGTTACAAGGTAAATCCGTAATTTTTGAGTTTATTACACAACCGTATACAAAAAAATTAGATCAAATTAGGGATCTAGTTTCTTTTAAACAGAATCAAATTAATTTTTTACATAAAGAAGTTTCTTTTTTAACAACAGAACAAAGGTTACAACAACCTTCTTTACAACAGAAAATTAAAATACTTGAAAAAGAATTTCAAATGTAGTATGTGGACAAATCCCAAATGCTTTTTGGAACAGAAAGAAATATACAGTTATTTTACCATATGAACCTGATTTTGATGAAAAATATATTCCAACTAGAGCTCACCCTAGTCAGATGAAAAAGGAATATATGGAATTATGTAAAACAGAAATTCAAAGTCTTTTAGAAAAGAAATTAATCCGACCTAGTCACTCCCCTTGGAGTTGCACCGCTTTTTATGTAAATAAAAATGCCGAGATTGAATGAGGAGTTTCTCGTCTTGTTATTAATTATAAACCGTTAAATGATAAGTTGAAGTGGATCAGATATCCCATTCCGAATAAAAAAGATCTTTTGGATCGATTACAGGTTGCAATCATTTTTTTCAAATTTGATTTAAAATCAGGATATTGGCAAATTGAAATTGTAGAACATGATCGTTACAAAACAGCATTTACAGTACCATTTGGACATTATGAATGGAATGTCATGCCCTTTGGTTTAAAAAATGCTCCATCGGAATTTCAACATATCATGAATGATATTTTCAATCCGTATACTGAGTTTATTCTTTCCTATATTGATGATGTGTTAATTTTTTCTTCATCAATTGAACAGCATATTAAACATCTTAATATTTTTAAGCATGTTATTATCCGAAATGGTTTAGTAATATCTGCACCTAAAATGCAACTTTTCCAAATAACAGTAAGATATTTAGGACATAATATTTCTAATGGAAGTATTATTCCAAGTTGTCATTGAATATGACTGTGATTTGAGTACATTGTATATGTATGGCGTTTGGGAGGAGGAAGGGGATATACTCCATGTTTAGGGAAGAGAAAGGGGATGGACTCCATTAAATTAAGTTGGCCTGTGTGTTTAGGGTGAAAGTCTTGAAACCGCGTGTATACATGGGTGTCGATTCCCACGGATGAAATTTACTTAAAATGGCAAATTGAAGTGTTTGTGTGATTGTTGTGTTGATTAGAGAACCATTAAGTTGTTGTCTCGGTTGAGTTGTTTGGAAAATAATAAAATTGGCTCATGAGTTGAGATGAAATGAATTGACTTGAAATGGATTGAAGAATAATGGATTGAGATATAAAATTTTGTACTTTATGATCTTGCGGAAATATGAATGATTTGTTACAGACATTATATATGCACATTGTACTTATACCTTTGTTAAAGCTCATATATTGTGTTAGATTGTTTCTACTGGGCTTTGGCTCACCCTACTTGGGAAAAACCATTTTCAGGTGTTGGTGAGATGCCTCCGCCAAGGCAATAGCTTAGGTGGGAAAGGAGCTAAAGGCTTCTCTTTTTGTATTGTGCTAATTGTTTTAATTCTAGCTAAGGGCTTTATATGTATTGCATTTATATCCATTTTGTTGCAACCAAACACGGCCTTGGAAAAATGTAAGCCATTAGGGCATGTGTAGATCTGTTAACTTTCATTTCTTTATCACTTGTAACACATACTGTAGATTCAGGATGAGCCATTTATGAATGTATATTGCATGTGTCACCTTTTGTATACAGACTCTGATGAATGAAAATATATTATTTTTATTATTCTTCCGCTTATGAGTTGGGATTCATTATATTTATTTGGGGCGTTACATGATTTTACCCTTGGGATTGAATTATAAAGAAAAGTGGGTTTTTCCCTAAGAATTTCAAATGTTGATTTTGGTAATGACAAATAAGAATTGATGTTGGAAATATGGAATTTGATTGATGTTGATGATGATGGCAGAGTTGGATATGTATTGTTACTCTCATCTTGAAATTTTCAGAAAGTTTGTCTTTATGAAAATTATTTCTCTTTTGGGCTATCGGTGGAGGATAACTATGATTGTTTTAGAAAATGCATGAGAATTATGACAATTGAAACTAATTTCTCATCCATTGCATTAAGCATTGTTAAGAGTGGCCGAATCCATAATTAGAGATTATGGGCACCTTTTGGAGGCGGCGGCCCATCTTGAGACCATTATGCAGATGGAGGAGGAAAGAATGAGGAGCTCTAGGAGGAGTCAGGATAGTCAGGGGGATAATAAAAGACAGAGGGGTTCTAACCCCCAGTCATCCCAGGAAGCTCAGTCGAGGTCCACTTTTCCAGTACCGAGTCTGGATTTTGGGAGGAGTGGTCAAGGAGATGTTACATGTTACAAATGTGGTTAGCTGGATCACAAGTCTCCAGCTTGCCTGTAGAGAAGGGAAGGGTAATGGTCTGCATCGTCTTCGGTTTGTTCACAGGGTCAGAGTTAGGGGAGAGGGCAACTGCTCACTTGTTATCAGTGTGGGCAAGCAGGGCATTTGAAGAGATTTTGCCCACAGTTGGGTGGCACACCCGCAAGTCCCGTTCAAGGCAGCAGAGCCACCACCAAGACATTAATCCAAGACAGCCTCGAGGGCCAATCAGAAGTCTCTTGGCTCTACCAAGACATCAGTTTATGCTCTGAGGAGTGAGTAGGTTGAGCAGAGACCTACGGGGCGTGTGTATGTCGTTATCTTACGGATCTAGTACCAAATACTTTTTGTTGTGATAGGTACTTTCTTCTTTTACAATTCAGTTGCTAATGTGTTAATTGATATGGGTGTATCCCATTCATTTATCTCGTCTGCAATCGTATCGATTTTGGAGTTAGAGTTGGCTTAGTTAGCATCTCTTATCTGTGTAAAGTCACCTATTGGTAGTGAGGTTGTTTTGAAGCAAGGGTGTCGGGTTTTTGACATAGAGGTTGCAGGTCGCCGACTTCCTTTTGCATTTGTATTGATGGATATGTCTAGTTTTGATGTTATTTTGGGTATGGACTGGTTGTCGTCATATCAGGTTGTTACAGATTGCTACCGTCAAAGGGTTACTGTATGTACCTTGAGCAAAGAATGTTTCTACTTATTGGGGGACCGGGTGGATAGAGTCTTATCACCGTATATGATCCGCGTGGGCGAAGTAAACTTAGTTGCCTCCTTGCGAGCTTCTTGAGTGGTAAGAGTGATGAAGTCCAAGTTGAGTTGCCAAGGGTAGTTTGGGAATACCCCAATGTTTTTCCCAAGAATCTTACTAGTTTACCACCTCACCGAGAGATCGAGTTCTCTATTGATTTAGTGCCTGGAGTTGAGTGGATTTAGGGTGCCTGCTGTGCTGTGCACTGCTGTGCGTTCTTATGGACTTCTTTCGAAGTCCGTTTTGATAATCCGAACCGTTCACATTTTAGAGTGCATAGAGTAAAACATACCTATAAAAAATTAAGTTAATCGAATATCATTAACCTTTTCATCCACTCACATTTGTATTCATTTTAATACTTTAAATCACAATATCATTTATTTTTGAAGATACAAATGTGACTAGATGAAAAAGTTAAGGATATCCGATTAACTTAATTTGTTGCAGGTATATTCTACTCGATGCACTATAAAATGTGAACGGTTTGGATTATCAAAACGGATCCTGAAATAAGCCGCACATCAGTGCCTGCTGTGAGTGGGGCACATCAAACACCCCAAATCCTAGTTGAGTTAGGTTTAGGCTATTTTGAAAAGATAGTTAAAAGTCATTTTTTGACTTTTAACTTATTTTAAGTAATATCATCTCTCACATTTGTTATACGTTTTTTCAAAAAATGCTAAAAAAAGTTAAAAAACCAGTTTAGTTTCGGACTATAACTGCTGGGCAATTATGAGCAGTTAATCTGTTACATAACAAAAAATTGGAATTCAAATTTGAATTAAATTCCCGCAATATTTTTTTTGAAAGAATTCAAATGAATTTTGTCCAAAAAATTAATACAAGAACCGACCCGACCCAACACCCATGCCTGGCACGGCTCGGCTCGGCCGGCGGCGACGGCGGGCGAGTGGTGGTTTGGGCTAAGGTTCACTTTGTCCATAACTCCTCCCTTCTACAAACTTGGGGTGTCCCTTGGGGCCCAACCCAAGTGTTGTAGGCTAGAGTTTATATACTCTACAAAACTCTCTTAAAGTTTCAATGTGGGACAAGCTTCACAAGGAAACCCACATTAAAACCTTTAAACGTCCATTCCACGAACCCGAAAACGATGTCATGTTCCCATTCACTCATAAATGGTTTTGACGAACCGTCTTCACTGTGTGACTTGCCACGCGGCAAGGAACACTTCACCTCTTCGGACTCGCCCCAAAAGACGTTCGGGGCCCACTCAATTTTGGGCTCAAAGTTGGCCCAAAATAAGCTTTATAAACCAAATTCTCTAACACAACAATTCAATAACTTCAATATAGTTTGAAGGGCTGGTAAATGCGACACAGGTAATTCCTAAGTTGGTGTCTGCAAGTAGGCATGTCAAGAACTACCAATCACCACTTTATCGGTTGCTAACTAGAAGGCACATGATATCTCTTCCGCGCGTGTTTTCGCTCTTTAACCATAGACACTCAGACCAACTTAATCAATACCAAACTACACCTTCTATTTGGACTTACCAACGTATTTACCCCAAAACAATTCAAGATGATCTTGTTTCACAAAACAATTCCTTTCTCAAAGCAATAATTTTCAAATACAAAATTCTAAATCAATGATAACAAAGATGAAGTGGAATGGTAATGCAACATGTAACAATGCATTAATATAGTTCCATTTTCAATTTCTACTACACAATCCTCCATTGTGATCAAAATTTTCACATCTCTTATCAATGTAACATCATAATATATATCTTCCAAGAGACAATATAGCAATATCATCATGCAAACATTTTTCACATAATAATCATCATTTTAAACTTAATCCTTCCAAGACAACCCAACAACAAGCTATTCATCAAGCTTCAAAATCAAAAGTTCTCATTTCTACATGAAATCCTTCATATGATACAACTATAGAAATTTCTCCACTATTTATTTACATAATAGTTTATCAAGCATGAAATTCACAATACCTCAACATCTTTTCCAAACTCCCCAAATTTTTAGCATTTCCACAAAAACTAGGTTTTCCACCAAAACTAGGTTTTTGTCCCATTTTTGAAAGGATTTTTCCAAAAGAACACTCACACTTTAGAATATAGCTCCTACTCTAAAACGTTTTGGAAATATAGAGAAATCCACCTTAAAAACCCATCTAGAGTTCATGAACCCAAACCATAGTTCAAACATGAAAGAAATACTCCAAACAAGCATAGACTTACAAAAATGTATATATAACTCTAAGAATGTCCCTACCTTAAGCTTGGGAGAGAAAGGAGATGAAAATCCTAGAATTCAATGTTGATGAAAACTTGATTCGATTGGTGTAAACGTAGCCCTCGTTGCCCTCTTCGATTTGGTATAAAAATCCCTATCAAATTCTTGAAGGTTTTGGCTAAATCTTAGAGAGAAGTTTGGATTTGGGTGGGTTTGTAAAGAGAAGAAAGATAAAAGATGAATATATATATATAGAGAGAGAGATAGAGAGAGAAGTGAAAAAGTGTACAAAACACGTTTTTGGCCTCAGTTTGTGGAATTCGAGACAGACACGTTGAAATCCGCATGAGCTGATTCTGATGCCTCTCACTGGCAGTTTAAGACAATGAACAACCCAGATTTCAACAAAATTTTGCACAAGCGGTTTTCAGATCCGCACGAGCGGATTCTGTACAAAAATTTCCCAAAAACTCTGCGTGATTCTGCTTGAGCAGTTGTCAAATTCGCACGAGCAGTTTTGCCAGCCAAAACCAAAATTTTGATTTCACACCCCGAAACAAGTTCCAACAAAACTCAAAATTTTAATTTGGAAATGTTAAGAGATGTTAAGTAAGAGTATAATTGAAATCTCAACGACCCAAAATGATAATCAAAACGCCGTAAGAAAAACAAACTATCAGATTACGCAATACCGGACAAGTTAAGACCTGGGGCATCACAGATATTTGAATAGATAAGGGAAAGAAATTAAATAGATAGTCAAAAAAAAAAAAGAAGTTGAATAGATAGTCAAAAAAATTCAACAGATAGATAAAGGATAAAATTAGAAATAAAATGTCCTCCTAAATTACAAAAGGACTTCTCACTGGAGCTGCAAATGAACAGAACTGTTCATGAACAAGCTCAGCTCGGCTCGTTGAGAGCTCGGTTTGGCTTGGTTCGTTAAGAGCTCGGTTTGGCTCGGTTCGGCTCGGTTCGTTTAGTAAATGAGCCAAGCTCGAGCTCGAATATTAAGCTTGTTTTGTAAACGAGCCGAGCTCGAGCTCACATAAGCTTGGCTCGTCAAGTTGGCTCATTTATCTTTATTTAAATTATATAATAAATATATTATTCATATATTAATAAATTTATAAATAATAGTATAAATACATTATTTATACATTAAATAATATAAATAATATTTTTTTATTTAAATCATATAAATAATATTTAAAAAAATTTATTGAGCCGAGTTTGAGTTTCATTAATATTAATGAGCCGAGCCGAGCTCGATAAGTAAACGAGCGGAGCTCAAGCTCAGCAAAGCTCAGCTCGACTCGATTCATTTGCAACCCTATTTCTTACCAAATTATTTGACAAATGGTAGATCTCTCACCAACAAAAAATATCCACTAAATCTAATGTCTTATACTCTTTTTAAATTGGACCTAATGCCAGTAAAGATTTCATTTTCCGTATAAAAAAATTGAAAAAAAAAAAAAAAGATTACACTGACCAAATCGATTGTAAAATTTGTAAAAATATATGGAAACCATTATCTATAGTTGTAATGTTTTGTTATATGTATATTTCTCAATTTTCAAAAATCATAAAATTAAAAGTTTTAAATTAATATTTTGGAGATATCTCAAATTTTCCTTTTAAATTTTGTAGAGAGAATTGATTTAGGAAAATCAAGAAAGGAATTTTTTATTTTTTATTTTAAAAATCAAAACTAATGAGATAATTAATATTTTTTTTATAATTATTGGTTTAATGGGTTAGTCCGTAACTTTTTTAAAAAATTAATTTTTAATTCAAAAATTTAGATATTTAGTTTAAAATATTGGAATACCCAAATGATCACTTTTAGTTAATATATAGTATAGATATTCACTTTTTGTTTTACCAATAATAATTTCATTTTTTCTATAAAAAAAAATAAAAAGATTACCCAATCGGTTGTAAAATCTATGGGAATATGTCAATAGTTGTAAATAAAATATGCAGGGTTAAAATCAACATAAAAAATAGTAGGAAATATTTTTAAAAACTAAGATTACATATCGAATTAGATTTATTATGGAAGACAAAACTAGTCAACACCTTCCAAGGCACTTTATATGGCATAAGATCAATCAGTGGGACCTTTTACTATTTTTTTTTTAATTTTATTTTGAAGTAGTAAAAATCAATATTTACTATATGGAAAAATTAGTAAAACATCACTCTCTAATTTCTGGTAGTAAGAGGGAGCCAATATGATTTTTCTTATTAGTTAAGATTCCTCAATAATATTATTAGAGAAATTTCAATTTATTACAGAGAAATTTCACAAATATGTGATTTGTAAGATCACTTATATACGTTTATGAAAATTTATGTAATTTTTTGTAAGGTTACATACGGTATTATAGTGTATATTACATACCAGAATATTACAATGTACATACAATTTGTGCTTATAGTGCTATATTAATCATTGTTTGAGATTGACATTTTTAGTAACTTCTTAATTTTCTTTAGAAGCTAAAAAATTATTGCTATATTTGAAAAGTTGCTAAAAAAATTATTACTATATTTGATAATCGAAACTGCCTTAGGCATTGTTTGGGAAGGTTGGTGGAGGCTAAATTAGCCACTAAATGACAAAAGAGGCTTATTTAGCCACTAAAGGACAAAAAAGCCACAGGTGCTTGGCAAGAAGAAACGCTAAGGGAAATTTACGAAACTACCCCTCATGAAAGAAGGGCATGCGACAGCACAAAAAAAAAAAAAAAATCCCAAAAAACACATTTTCCCAGAAAAAACAAAGAAAGTTGAAAAAAAAAATTAAAAACATTTTTTTGTTTTTTGTTAAAATATTTTATAAAAATAAATTCAAACTCTATTTCATAAAAATAGTTTTAAATATTTGAATTTTTTGGTTATGTATTTGGTTATGATTTGAGTGTAGAGTTGTGAAAATAGTATGGAGTTTCAAGTTACGTGTTTGGTTATGAGTTTTAAAAATAATTTATTACTTGAGTTTTATTTTATGTATTTGATTACGATTTGAGTGTAGAGTTGTTTTTAAATTTAAAATATTAACATTTTAAATTATTTAAATTTTTTGAATATTTAAATTATTTAAATTTTTTTGTTAAAATAATTTTTTGAATATTTAAATTATTTAAATTTTTACAATTTAAATTTTTTGAATATTTATTTTAATTTTTTACTTGTTCAATTTTGTAGATTATTTACATTATTTAAATATTTAAAATAAAATTAAAATTAAAATTAAAATTAAATAAAAATAAAAATAAAAATTTAAAAATAAATTAAAATTAAATTATTTAAAATACGCAGGACAACAAAATAAATAAAAAACGCATGAAAACCCTCGCCACGTAATTTAAAAAAAATGAAAATAAATAAAAACACTTAAACTTAAAAAAACTTAAAATTACCAGTTGCCACGTAATTTACAAATAAATAAAACACATGAAAACCCATTTCGAAAATATAAAAACAAATTAATGTATACAAATAAAAAAAATTACAGAAACGCAAATTAAAAAAAAACGACAAAAATACGCCTCCTCCAAAAAAAAAGGAAAAAAAATCAAAAAAACAGAAATTATCATTTGCCACGTAATTTACAAATAAATAAAAAAAATTAATGTGTACAAATATAAAATGACAAAAACGTAAATTAAAAAAAATAAGGACAAAAATACGCCTCATTCAAAAATATTTATTAGAAAAAAAACATAAAAACTTAAATTTATCATTCACAACGTAATTTACAAATAAATATAACACATGAAAACTCATTTTTGAAAATAAAATTAAAAAAATTAAAATACACAGGACAATAAAATAAAACTAAAAATTAAAATTATTAGCATTATTATTATTTTAAAATTCAAATTTAAAATTAAAATTATTATTATTATTTTAAATTATAATTTAAAATTAAAATTAGTATTATTATTATTTTTTAAAAAAAAAATTAAAATTAAAATACAAAACACATGAAAAAACCATTTGCAAAAAAAAAATAATAAATTAAAATATACAGGATAATAAAATAAAACCTTACTTTTTATCATTTTACAGAAAATGAAAAAAAAATAAAATTAAAATGAAAATCAAAATAAAAAAACCCCTTGAAAAAACCATTTACAAAAAAAAAAAAAAAAAAAAAAAAAAAAAAAAAAAAATCGGTCCATTCATTGCTAATCTGACGTGGAGGACAAAAGAGGCAATGAGGTCCATTCCAGAAAAAATAGTAGAAAGGAAGTTTTGTAATTTAACATGAAGTCACCTCACCAAAAAGTCAAAAAGTCGAAAAAGTCAAAAAGCCCTTCCCAAACCAGTCTTTTTAGCACCAGGCTAAGATAGCTAAAAAAACCAAAAAGCCAAAAAGCCATTCCACTTCCCAAACGGAGGCTAAAAAAGTTTTGATTGCCAAATATAGCAATAATTTTTTTTTAGCAACTTTTCAAATATAGCAATAATTTTTCAACTTCTAAAGAAAATTAAAAAGTTACTGAAAATGTCAATCTCAAACGATGATTAATATAATACTATAAGCACAAATTGTATATACATGATAATGCTCTAGTATGTAATATATACCATAACACCGTATGCAACCTTATAAAAAATTATGTAAATTTTCATAAACTTATATAAGTGATCTTACAAATCACAAATTTGTGAAATTTCTCTATGACAAACTGAAATTTCTCTAATAATATTATTGAGGAATCTTAACTAACAAGAAAAATCATATTAGATCCCTCTTACTACCAGAAATTAGAGAGTGATGTTTCACTAATTTTTTCATATACTACTTCAAAATAGAATAAGAAAAATAAAAAAAAAATAGTAAAATGTTCCACTGATTGATCTTATGCCATATGAAGTGCCTTGGAAGGTGTTGACTAGTTTTGCCTTCCATAATAAATCTAATTCGATATGTAATCCTAGTTTTGAAAAATATTTCCTACTATTTTTTATGTTGATTTTAACCTTGTATATTTCATTTACAACTATTGACATATTCCCACAGATTTTACAACCGATTGGGCAACCTTTTTATTTTTTTTTAATAGAAAAAATGAAATTATTATTGGTAAAACAAAAAGTGAATATCTATACTATCTATTAACTAAAAGTGATCATTTGGGTATTCCAATATTTTTAACTAAATATCTAAATTTTTGAATTAAAAATTAATTTTTTTAAAAAGCTACGGACTAACCCATTAAACCAATAATTATAAATATATATATATTAATTATCTCATTAGTTTTGATTTTTAAAATAAAAAATAAAAAATTCCTTTCTTGATTTTCCTAAATCTATTCTCTCTAAAAAATTTAAAAGGAAAATTTGAGATATCTCCAAAATATTAATTTGAAACTTTTAATTTTATGATTTTTGAAAATTGAGAAATATACATATAACAAAACATTACAACTATAGATAATGGTTTTCATATATTTTTACAGATTTTACAATCGATTTGGTCAGCGTAATCTTTTTTTTTTTCAATTTTTTTATATGGAAAATGAAATCTTTACTAGCATTAGGTCCAATTTAAAAAGAGTATAAGATATTAGATTCAGTGGACATTTTTTGTTGGTGAGAGATCCACCATTTTTCAAATAATTTGGTGAGAAATAGGGTTGCAAACGAATCGAGTCGAGCCGAGCTTTGCTGAGCTTGAGCTCCGCTCATTTACTTATCGAGCTTGTTTATTGAGCTCGAGCTTGGCTCGGCTCGTTAATATTAATGAAACTCGAACTTGGCTCGATAATTTTTTTTTAATATTATTTATATGATTTAAATAAAAAATATTATTTATATATTATTTAATATATGAATAATATATTTATTATATAATTTAAATAAAGATAAACGAGCCGAACTTGATGAGCCAAGCTTATGTGAGCTCGAGCTCGGCTCGTTTACAAAGCGAACATAATATTCTAGAACGAGCCTAATATTCGAGTTCAAACTCGGCTCGTTTACTAAATGAACCGAGCCGAACCGAGCTCAGCTCTTAATGAGCGAGCTTAGCTTGTTCATGAAAAATTCTGTTCATTTGCGGCCCCAAAGGAGAAGTCCTTTTGTTATTTAGGAGGAAATTTTATTTCTAATTTTATCCCTTATCTATCTGTTGAATTTTTTTGTTATTTGTTTAACTTTTTGACTATCAATTCAACTATATATATATATATATTTTATCTTTTTAATTTTTGGACTATCTATTTAATTTCTTTTCCTTGTCTTCTCAAATATCTGTGATGTCGGATCTTAGACTTGATCGGTATTGCGTGATCTGATAGTTTGTTTTACTTACGGCTTTTTGATTATCGTATTGGGTCGTTGAGATTTCAATTATACTCTTACTTAACATCTCTTAATGTTTCCAAGTTAAAATTTTGAGTTTTGTTGGAAACTTGTTTCGGAGTGTGAAATCAAAATTTTGGAGCCCAATTATTGTGTTTTACAAATGGATTAACTACCGCTGATTTCATGGGTAACTACTATTTTCAAGTTTTTTTGAGTTTTGAGTTTTGTTCGACTAAAACACCAAGACACAACCTTCATAGCAAAAACAAAACTCGAACCTCCAAAAACTCAAATAAACTTGAAAATAGTAGTTACCTATGAATCAACGGCAGTTAATCCGTTGGTAAAACGGCCGATGGATTGATTGTTATAGCGATCCTGGTTTTCCCTTTCTGTAACTGTTGTATTCCGGACTCTGGCTCCGTGGAGTTGGTGGTAGTTTATCTTGTTGTCATCCTTTAATTCCTTATGATTGAGTTTTAGGATGTGTTGGGCGTGTCGTGAATAGGTCGGTTGAGTTTTGGCCTCTAGTGTTGTTGCCCAGAATTTTGGTGTTACGCTCGAGCGGGTCATTCTATGCTCGAGCAGATTTTGGTCTTTGGTTGTCCGCTCGAGCGGAGTTTACACACTCCTAGTATTTCGTGCCCCTGCAAAACTTCTGCAGGTGTGTTTTTCACGCTCGAGCGGGATTTCTTACGCTTGAGCGGGTTGAGCTCGAGCAGATCTTTGGGCGCTCGAGCGGGTAGTGTTTCGTCTGTGTAAGTTCTGGGAGGAGGAAATCTACGCTCGAGCAGACTGGTTTTCGCACTCGAGCTGATGTGCTTTATCTCTGTGTCTTGGCGCTCGAGCGGGACTTATTGCGCTCGAGCGGACCATGCTTTTTGTTCTTGACACTCGAGCGTTGTGTTTTCCGCTCGAGCGAACCTGTCGTATATCAGATAGCAGATAGGCATTTTTTAATCACTTTTTACATTCACTCTCTCTCTCTTACTTTCTAAAAAGATATTTTGAGAGCTTCTCTCTCTAGAAACTCCCTTCTCTCTAGGGTTTGATCTAGTTAGAGTGTTCTCCTCACCTTTGGCCTTTACAAAAGTTGTGTTGATCATCGAGGGCTACGTTTTGATCCGAGCATATTGAGTTTTGGAGCACTTTGGTTTTGGTCTTCTTCTCCATTCGGGCTCTAACTTCGAGGTAGGGATATCCTACTCCTTCTCATGAGCTTTGTCTTTGAATTTTGGCATTTTGATATGTTGGGGTCGGTTTGGGTAATTTTGTGAAAGTTTGGGGCTTTTGTGTAATTTTACAAAAGTTGAGGTTTTGTTTATACGAATCTATATGCATGTTTGGCATAGAAAGAAATGAGCTTAATAATGATCTATTGAAGAGAATGGAACCTTAGGGTTTTTATGTTAATTATGGGAAATGTCCTAATTACATAGTTAAATTAATTGGTATAATTAATTTGGAGAAATGAAGAATTGAATTGAGAAAGTGAAATTGAAGATGTATGGAAATAAAAGGGTGTAGTCGAATTTAATTATTGCTCACCAAGTTGAAATGTTGATTATATGTCCATTTGATGCATTTATTTTCTATTTAGAAATAACTGCTTTGGGCTATCGGTGGAGGATAGTCTTGATTGTTGTAGACATTGTATGATGATTAGGCAAACTAAAACTAATCAGTCGAACGTGCTATTGAATATAGCGATTGGAATAATACATTAACTTTATGTATTGATTGATTGTATATGATAACAGTTTATATACATTGTTTGTGTGGGAGGAGAAAGGGGCTGTACTCCACGGTTTATTGGAAGAAAGGGGCTGGACCTCTAAACCGGATTTTGTGTGACAGTGATACAGCACTAAAATGTGTATCAGGCTGCGAAATAGAAGTGTTTTGTTTCATTAATACAGCACTACAATGTGTATTATTGGAAACGTATGGGAATGTTTGGTTTCATTAATACAGCACTACTATGTGTATTATTTGAGAAATGTGGAAGTGGTTTATGTGTTGTTGATACAGTAGTAAAATGTGTATCCATCATGAATTTCGAAAGTGTTTTAAAGATGAGTTTAAACTTCATTAAGTTATTTGGCCAGATTCTGAGCCGTGTTTTCAAACTCAAAGTTGAAAGAAATGGGAAATGAAATGTAACATAGACTTAATGTCATGAAACCGGAATGTGATATATGTGGATGTATCTGTGTTGACCATCTATCAACTGCTAATCTTTTAGTCATTGTTCATAGCTGGTTTAGTGTATTTCTACTGGGCCGTGGCTCACCCTTTATGGGACATCATTTTCAGGTAGAGGTAGCATGCCACCTCCAAGAACATAGCTTGGGAGGCTAGAGGCAGACAGACTTTTGTTGTTTTGTTATCTTTTGATGTAATACATGTAAATTCAAGCCAAGGGCTTAATGTGTATTTGAGTTAGTACTCTTTTTTTGTAACCAAGTGTTAACTTGGGAAGTCAGAAGCCCATAGGGCATTTGCTTTTGTTGTTAACATGTATTACTTTTGTAATGAACTACTCTGATGAATGAAAAGGGTTTATTTCTTATATCAATGCATGTCAATATTGATGGGTTTAATGTTGTTATTTTGAGGGCGTTACAACTTGGTATCAGAGCGTACAGGGTTCGAATACTTTGGGTACGTGGGAAGTGATTAGTATCACAATGGGTTTGTCTCGCTTGTTAGAGACTTATGTGTAATGTTATGTGCTTATGTGATAACATGTTTATGTGATTACTTGGGTATGTGATTTAATTTCTAGGATATTGATTGGACCCTTGGGTTTCTGTGAGTCTTGTTGGAAAAGCACTTGATCAATGCTGTTTCTAGCCGGAACTCTAGCAACGCCTCAGGACTATCACTATCCGGAAATGAAATTCGTAAGTGCTTATGTGTTTATGTACTTACGTGGAATGAATTACAGTTGTCCATGCATTAGGACGCGAGTGTTATAGCTTCGGCACATTTGTGAATGTGCTAACGTTCTTCGTTACCTTTATTAGGATGTCAGGACGAGGACGTGGTGGTAGGCGAGGTAGGCCTAGGAGGCAGGAGATGCCTTCTGGGATGATATTCGGCAGCGAGAGGAGGTTGGCGAGCCAATGTGGCCGAAAGTCGTCGAGGCTATGGGTGCTTTAGCCCGAGGGATAGCCGATGCTTTGAGGTTGTCTATGGGTATTCTCAGAGCTAAGAATCTAGTTCAGGCTCCAGTGCAGGCCCAGGTTGTTGAGGCAGGGCCTTCCTTCTTGAAGAGGGAGTTCTTCCGATCTAATCCGGATGAGTTTTTCGGGAATCCAAAGGAGCCACTTAAGGCGGATGAGTGGTTGGAGCAGATGAGTAAGACGTTCGAGATGCTTGGCATCGAGGACGGAGCATTGAAAGTGACCTTGGCATCCTTCCAGCTAAAGGGGGATGCGGGTCAGTGGTGGAAATTTGTGAAGGGTCGTTTGGATGGCACTTGGGAGGCTTTTGTGGGTGCTTTCCAGGAGAAGTTCTTATCTCCCGCAGTCAGAGAGAAGCTGAGAGATCAATTCTGCCAACGTTTGCAGTTGAGTTCTTCAGTAGCCGAGTATGAGGCTACTTTTACTAGCTTGTCCAAGTTCGCACCTGAACTTGTGGCGTCCGAGGAACGCCGTTGTATTGAGTTCGAGAAGAGGTTGAGGCGCGACCTCAAGATGAGAGTTGGTGGTTCTATGATCCGAGACTATGGGCGCTTGGTTGATGTGGCAGCCCATATGGAGATCATGATGCAAGAGGAGGAGGGACAGAGAGGCTCCAAGAGGAGCCAGGATGGTCAGGGAGATGGCAGGAGACAGAGGGGTGCTAACCCTCAGCAGTCTCACGGTGGTGTGGCTAGATCGACCTTTCCAGGTCTGAAATCTGAGTTGGAGAGGCAATTAGAGAGTTCACTTGTTACAAGTGTGGTCAGTTAGGCCACAAGGCTTTAGTTTGTCCACAGAGGGAAGGAGGTCGAGAGTCGCTTCTTCTTGACTAGATCATGAGCGAGCGAGTCGAGCGGTCAGCTGTCTTATTATCAGTGTGGTCAGGCGGGGCACCTGAAGAGGTTTTGCCAGCAGTTGGGTGGCACATCTGGTGCATCTAGGCAGAGGTAGAGTCTTCAGCCAGCTCAGTCAGTGCAGGCCTCGAGGGCCAATCATGGGGCTTCATCGTCTCAGTCTGTACAGCAGTCGTATGCTCCGAGAGGTGAGCAGGTAGATCAGTGGCCTACAGGGCGCGTGTATGCTGTTACCCCGTAGGATCTTGTACCGATTCTATCAGTCGTGAGAGGTACCTTTCTGTTTTGCAACTCGGTTGCTAGAGTATTGATTGATACGGGTGCGTCTCATTCTTTTCTATCTGTTGCATTTGCATCTATTTTGGAATTGGAGTTGGCACAATTAGCATCTCCTATATGTGTTGTATCACCTCTTGGGGGTGAATTGATTTTGAAGCACGGATGTAGAGGTTGTGATATAGAGGTCGTCGATCACCGGCTTCCGTTCCCTTTTGTAATTATGCCCATGAAGGGTTTTGATGTTATTTTGGGTATGGACTGGCTATCGTCGTACCGAGCTATTATTGATTGCTACCGCCAGAGGGTCACAGTTTGTACCTTAAGCGGGGAGTGTTTTCATTTCTTGGGGGATCGGGTTGGTAGTGTGTTGCCACCGGTGTATGATCCGCGAGGGCGGAGTGAGTTTAGTGGTCTTCTTACTAGCCTTTTGAGTAGTGAGTGTGATGAGACCCAGATGGTATTGCCGAGGGTGGTTTGTGAGTATTCGGATGTTTTTCCCGAGGATCTCGTTAGTCTGCCACCTCACCGTGAGATTAAGTTCTCCATTGATTTAGAGCTGAGACGCGATTTCTATGGCACCTTACCGCTTTTTACCCGGTAGAGTTGAGTGAGTTGAAGATTCAACTCGGGAGTTCTTGGATAAGGGCTTTGTTCGCCAAGATGTTTATTTGTAGGGAACAAGCCCTCTTTCTTTGAAAAGAAAGATGGTGCCTTGAGACTTTGTATCGACTACCGGAAGTTGAATCGGGCTACGGTCAAGAATAAGTACCCTATGCCCCGTATAGATGACCTGTTTGACCAGTTGAAGGGTTCCCGTTGTTTCTCTAAGATAGACTTGAGATCAGGTTACCACCAGTTGAGGGTCAGGGAAGAGGATATTCCGAAGACGGCATTCCGTACGCGGTATGGCCATTATGAGTTTCTGGTGATGCCATTTGGGCTCACCAACGCACCGGCAGTCTTTATGGACTTGATGAACCAGATCTTCCGGGAATTCTTAGATCGATTTGTAGTCGTTTTCGTGGACGACATTCTTATCTATTCACCTTCGGAGGAGGAGCACGAGGAACACTTGAGAGTGGTGCTTGGGTTACTTAGAGCCCATAGGCTGTATGCCAAGTTTGGGAAGTGTGAGTTCTGGCTGGGAGAGGTCAAGTTCTTAGGTCATGTGGTTTCCGGAGAAGGGGTGTCTGTCGATACATCCAAGATAGAGGCAGTGCAAGATTGGGCACAACCTAAGAGTGTTTTTGAGATCCGCAGTTTTCTGGGATTAGCTGGGTATTATCGCCGGTTTGTGAAGGATTTCTCCAGACTAGCTTCGCCGTTGACTAGGTTGACGCGGAAAGGGGTCAAGTTTATATGGAGTGAGACTTGTGAAAGGTCGTTCCAAGAGTTGAAGGTTAGATTGACCACCGCTCTGGTCTTGATTATTCCGGAGAGAGGGTTGGGATATGCGGTTTATTGTGATGCCTCACAAGAGGGTTTGGGTTGTGTGTTGATGCAAGAGGGAAAGGTGGTAGCTTATGGCTCACGTCAGTTGAAAATACACGAGAAGAATTACCCTACGCATGACCTAGAGTTAGCAGCGGTAATCTTTGCCTTGAAAATCTGGAGGCATTACCTTTATGGTGAGAGATTCGAGGTGTTCTCGGATCATAAGAGTTTGAAGTATCTGTTTACACAGAAAGACTTAAATCTAAGGCAGAGAAGGTGGATGGAGTTCATTGAGGACTACGACTTTGAGTTGCACTATTACCCGGGAAAGGCCAACGTTGTGGCCGATGCCCTTAGTAGAAAATCCATTAGTGATGTAGCTTGTATAGCCATCCGGGAATGGGAGATGTTGGGGGCACTTGGCGAGTTTGATTTGCTTCTGGGCGAATCCGTTGAGGCTACAGCCTTGTTTTCTGTTGTTACGCAGCCTACACTTGTGACTAAAGTGTTAGAGGCACAGAGAGATGACCTTGAGGTAGAATCCCTCCGAGAGAAGATCTCTAGTGGGAAGGTGGAGAAGGGTTTGACGGTGTATCCCGACCAGAGTGTGAGATACCGAGACTGTCTGTTTGTGCCGGAGTCTTGCCGAGAGGAAGTACTCCGAGAGTTTCATTATTCGCGCCTTGCGGTACATCCGGGAGGCACTAAGATGTATCGGGATTTGGGTCGCCAGTTTTGGTGGCGGGGTATGAAGAGAGATGTGGCGGTGTTTGTGTCCAAGTGCCTTACTTGTCAGCAAGTGAAGGCCGAGCATCAGAGGCCAGCGGATTTGTTACAACCCTTACCTATTGTCGAGTGGAAGTGGGAGCATGTCACTATGGACTTCGTTGTAGGTCTTCCGAGGACTCAGCGGGGTAGTGATGCCATTTGGGTGGTCGTAGACTGGTTGACTAAGTCAGCGTACTTTATTCCTATGCGTGTGAGAGATTCGGTGGATTATCTAGCCGATTTGTATATTCGAGATATAGTGAGATTGCACGGGGTCCCAGTGACGATTGTCTCAGATAGAGATCCTCGTTTTACTGCCAGGTTGTGGCAGAGTTTGCAGAGTGCCTTGGGTACTAAGTTGACCTTTAGTACGGCTTATCATCCTCAAACTGACGGGCAGTCCGATCGTACTATTCAGATCCTTGAGGATATGCTTCGAAGTTGTGTCCTTGACTTTAGTGAGACGTGGGAGAGGCACTTGTCCTTGGTGGAGTTTGCCTACAACAACAGTTTCCAGTCTAGTATCGGTATGGCACCGTTTGAGGCCTTGTATGGCCGACCGTGTAGGTCTCCAGTCTGTTGGGCCGAGGTGGGTGATGCACCTTTGTTGGGCCCGGAGTTAGTGAAGGAGACGACGGAGAAAGTTGATCTTATTCGTAGGAGGCTTGTTACAGCCCAAAGTCGTCAGAAATCTTATACTGACTGTAGGAGGAGACCTTTGGTGTTCGAGGTGGGTGATCATGTCTTTCTGAAGATATCGCCTAGGTGAGGATTGATGAGGTTTGGAAAGAGTGGGAAGTTGTCCCCTCGGTTTATTGGCCCTTTTAAGATCCTTGAGAGGATTAGTGAGGTTGCCTATCGTTTAGCTTTGTCGCCGCAGTTGTCCGGAGTTCATGACGTGTTTCATGTTAGTATGCTTCGGAAGTATGAGCCAGATCCGTCACATGTATTGGATTGGACCGACTTAGAAGTTGATGAGGATGCCTCATATAAGGAGAGACTAGTTCGAGTCTTGGATAGCCGGGAGCAGGTCTTGCGAGGCAAGACCATTCCCCTAGTGAAAGTGTTGTGGAAACATCACGGAGTGGAGGAAGCCACTTGGGAACGTGAGTTGGAGGTCCGAGAGAAATATCCGGATCTATTTGTGGATGTTTGAACATGTATTGTATATTTTGTTGTATTATTCAACCTTAAGAGTATTGAATATATCTTAGGTTGTAAAACATAGTTTATGTTTTGGTTTAATGGAAGTGTTTTGAAACTTGCCTCAAAATGGAAGTTTGATATAACATTGCAGATGTTGAGTATTGTAGAATTGGAAATGTATCATGAACACTAGTTATGATATGAAATTGTTCAAATTGGAAAGGAAATGCATGTTGATATATATATGTTGTAAATTGCCTCTTGAAAAGAGATGAGATGACCGGTAACGGGTCAAGTGGTTAAAATCCGCATTGTAAAAATGGTGGGAGTTGAGAAAATCTTGTTTTCGAAAAACTTGTATTCAATTTCGGGGACGAAATTCTTTAAGGGGGGGAGGTTATAGCGATCCCGGTTTTCCCTTTCTATAACTGTTGTATTCCAAACTCTGGCTCCGTGGAGTTGGTGGTAGTTTATCTTGTTGTCATCCTTTAATTTCTTATGATTGAGTTTTAAGATGTGTTGGGCGTGTCGTGAACAAGTCGGTTGAGTTTTGGCCTCTAGTGTTGTTGCCCAGAATTTTGGTGTTACGCTCGAGCGGGTCATTCTACGCTTGAGCGGATTTTGGTCTTTGGTTGTCCGCTCGAGCGGACCTTCTTGCGCTTGAGCGGAGTTTACACACTCCCAGTATTTCGTGCCCCTGCAAAACTTCTGCAGGTGTGTTTTTCACGCTCGAGCGGGTTGAGCTCGAGTGGATCTTTGGGCGCTCGAGCGAGTAGTGTTTCGTCTGTGTAAGCTCTGGGAAGGGGAAATCTACGCTCGAGCGTACTGGTTTTCGCGCTCGAGCGGATGTGCTTTATCTCTGTGTCTTGGCGCTCGAGCAGGACTTATTGCGCTCGAGCGGACCATGCTTTTTGTTCTTGACGCTAGAGCGTTGTGTTTTCTGCTCGAGTGGACATGTCGTATATCAGATAGCAGATAGGCATTTTTGAATCACTTTTTACATTCACTCTCTCTCTCTTACTTTCTAAAAAGATATTTTGAGAGCTTCTTTCTCTAGAAACTCCCTTCTCTCTAGGGTTTGATCTAGTTAGAGTGTTCTCCTCACCTTTAGCCTTTACAAAAGTTGTGTTGATCGTTGAGGGCTACGTTTTGATCCGAGCATATTGAGTTTTGGAGCACTTTGGTTTTGGTCTTCTTCTCCATTTGGGCTCTAACTTCGAGGTAGGGAAATCCTACTCCTTCTCATGAGCTTTGTCTTTGAATTTTGGCATTTTGATATGTTGGGATCGGTTTGGGTAATTTTGTGAAAGTTTGGGGCTTTTGTGTAATTTTACAAAAGTTAGGGTTTTGTTTATACGAATCTATATGCATGTTTGGCATAGAAAGAAATGAGATTAATAATGATCTATTGAAGAGAATTGAACCTTAGGGTTTTTATGTTAATTATGGGAAATGTCCTAATTACATAGTTAAATTAATTGGTATAATTAATTTGGAGAAATGAAGAATTGAATTGAGAAAGTGAAATTGAAGATGTATGGAAATAAAAGGGTGTAGTCGAATTTAATTATTGCTCACCAAGTTGAAATGTTGATTATATATCCATTTGATGCATTTATTTTCTATTTAGAAATAACTGCTTTGGGCTATCGGTGGAGGATAGTCTTGATTGTTGTAGACATTGTATGATGATTAGGCAAACTAAAACTAATCAGTCGAACGTGCTATTGAATATAGCGATTGGAATAATACATTAACTTTATGTATTGATTGATTGTATATGATAACAGTTTATATACATTGTTTGTGTGGGAGGAGAAAGGGGCTGTACTCCACGGTTTATTGGAAGAAAGAGGCTGGACCTTAAACCGGATTTTGTGTGACAGTGATATAGCACTAAAATGTGTATCAGGCTGCGAAATAGAAGTGTTTTGTTTCATTAATACAGCACTACAATGTGTATTATTGGAAACGTATGGGAATGTTTGGTTTCATTAATACAGCACTACTATGTATATTATTTGAGAAATGTGGAAGTGGTTTATGTGTTGTTCATACAGTATTAAAATGTGTATCCATCATGAATTTCGAAAGTGTTTTAAAGATGAGTTTAAACTTCATTAAGTTATTTGGCCAGATTCTGAGCCGTATTTTCAAACTCAAAGTTGAAAGAAATGGGAAACGAAATGTAACATGGACTTAATGTCATGAAACCGGAATGTGATATATGTGGATGTATCTGTGTTGACCATCTATCAACTGCTAATCTTTTAGTCGTTGTTCATAGCTGGTTTAGTATATTTCTACTGGGCCGTGGCTCACCCTTTATGGGACATCATTTTCAAGTAGAGGTAGCATGCCACCTCCAAGAACATAGCTTGGGAGGCTAGAGGCAGACAGACTTTTGTTGTTTTGTTATCTTTTGATGTAATACATGTAAATTCAAGCCAAGGGCTTAATGTGTATTTGAGTTAGTACTCTTTTTTTGTAACCAAGTGTTAACTTGGGAAGCTGTAAGCCCGTAGGGCATTTGCTTTTGTTGTTAACATGTATTACTTTTGTAATGAACTACTCTGATGAATGAAAAGGGTTTATTTCTTATATCAATGGATGTCAATATTGATGGGTTTAATGTTATTATTTTGAGGGCGTTACAATTGTTGTAGTCGATGCCATAAGGGTAAAAGTTTGCCTTGATACCATCTTCAATGTTGTTGTTGTTTCCTGCATCAATAGTTGAATCTCTAAATACGTAGAACGTAGGAACCGACGTGGATGCTTGAGTCATGAGCGAAAGGAAAGAAGAAGAAGAAGAAGAAGAAAGAAAAAGTAACACAAGAATTAGCATACCCATGATGAATACAGTGGGAATAGGTGGTTTTTTTTGCCAGAAGAGATGGTCTGTATGTATGTATGTATTTATAGACAAATTCTAACATTCTATACCAGCTCCACGACTGACTGTTAAAAGAGAAAAGAAAAAGAAAAAAATTTAATGAAAATACAAGAGCAGAACTGATAGAAAGAAGTCATTTGCCAAGACCATATTGTAATTCTGATATGTGAAAGTGAATGGGAGATCGGTTGTGATGTGATTGGCCTTGCATGCCTTAAAGTGCTTTGCTGCTAATTGATACCCTCACCCATCAAGATGGGTAATTTGGTTCTCATTTTAATTGATACTTTTACAGGGGATCAAGGTGGCAGCTGGACTGGTGACTAGTGACTAAATTTGGCATACAAACTTTTGATAGTTTATTTTATAAAATGGACATTGTAGTTTAAAATTATATTTACCACTCATTTTATAAAATAAAACATGATTAATTAGTGTCTATCAATATTCAACCAAACTAATTTTTTTTGTATATATATATATATTTTTGAGACCGACGAGATGAATGATTTAGATTATTGTTGTAAGCCCAATTTCACATATCAGAATTACAATATAGTCTTGGCAAATGATTTCTTCCTATTAGCTCTACTCTTGTATTTTCATTAAATTATTTTTCTTTTTCTTTTCTTTTCTCTTTTAACAGTTAGTCGTGGAGCTGGTATAGAATGTTAGAATTTGTCTATAAATACGTACAAACATACAGACCATCTCTTGTGGCAAAAAAAACCACCTATTCCCACTGTATTCATCATGGGTACACTAATTCTTGTGTTACTTTTCCTTTCTTCTTCTTCTTCTTCTTCCCTTCTACTCATGACTCAAGCATCCACGTCGGTTCCTGCGTTCTACGTGTTTGGAGATTCAACTGTTGATGTAGGAAATAACAACAACATTGAAGATGGTATCAAGGCAAACTTTTACCCTTATGGCGTCAACTACAACAATCAATCCACTGACTATTTTACAAACGGATTAGCTGCCTCTGATTTTTTGGGTAACTACTATTTTCAAATTTTTTTGAGTTTTGAGTTTTGTTCGACTAAAACACCAATACACAACCTTCATAGCAAAACAAAACTCGAACCCCCAAAAACTCTAAGAAACTTGAAAATAGTAGTTACCAAATAGTGCCTTGGTGTAATGTTTGCCATATATGTAAGATAAATCTAATCCATATATTTAAATTTTAAATATTTTATGAATATATTTTTCCAATTATGTAAGATTACATTACTAAAATGGAAAAAAAAAAATTAAATTCAAATTATGATGTTTAGATTACGAAAGAATTGAATATTCAAATTATGAAATAAAATTAATTCTTAAATATTTTACTGTTGCCTTATTGGCCGTTTACCCGTAAAATGATGTCCTACTTGTGGGCTAAGTTTGATAGCTTTCTTCTAATGGGTCAGGCTAACATGTTTGGTACATAGATGGACAAACAGTTCGACATTCGAGCCTTACGTGATGAGAGACATATAGACACAAATCGGTCAGTTGCCAAAACCCTCGTGTTTTACAAATCGCGTCTCATGATCCAACCGTTGTGTCGTTTTGCCAAGTGGATAGGCACCTCATCACCACTATATATACATGTCCACAATCATTGTCCTATCGTATCAGATACAACATACGTACGACTTGCCCGACCAATACACATAACAAAATCATTGTCGGACAACTGCACGTTTGTTTTCGAGATCCAAACTAGTTTCTGCAAAAAGAGTAGGAGGGGAGAGCAGCATGGATGAGGAGTCGAACAAGTGACATTGATACTGGTGGTGGTTATTTGCCTCATCTTTCTTCCCTTAGGTATGGGTCCAGGCCACCCTTTGGGGCGCCGCCATTGTACGTGCTTCTCCTCTTCCCTGTGGTGGCTACTGTCATCTTCATTTTCCTTTCTCAAGCCCCCAAGTAATCCTCTCATTATATTATATGTAAATAAACTAACATATAGTAATAATATAATATTGAATAATTAATCTGGTGGTATGGCTACCATAATGGATTTAATAGTTAATTGTGGGTTAAATTTCGTGTTTTGCTGTCAATTTTCAAATTCAGTCAGGTAACATCCTTCTAATCCATTATCAGTATGCTTAATTAATTTCCCTATGTTATATAGTCCCAGATTAATCAAAACAAGAGTTTCTTGCCATTACAATAAAATTTAATAAGAGTTTGTACTTGATCAACGTGTTTTGGATACTAGATTTGGATAGAGATGTATAGGGAATAAATAAAAAAGAAGAAGGAAAACATAAGAAAATTTGAAAAAAAAAATCTTAAATTTCATTTACACTTCCCTTTTGTTTACTTTTCTCTCTACAAAATATATATATATATATATATATATTCATATTCAAAATCCGAATACACCACCTTACATGTATCCTTTACGGCAATCATTTCACTATTGAATCCATTATGGTAGCCATACCACCAGATTAATTATTCAATATTATATTATTACTATATGTTAGTTTATTTACATATAATATAATGAGAGGATCACTTGGGGGCTTGAGAAAGGAAAATGAAGATGACAGCAGCCACCATGGGAAAGAGGAGGAGCATGTACAATGGCGGCGGCCCCAGTGGCCCCAAACCCATACCTATGGGAAGAAAGATGAGGCAAACAACCACCGCCAGTATCAATGTCACTTGTTCGACTCCGCATCCATGCTGTTCTCCCCTCTTACTCATTTTGCAGAAACTAGTTTGGATCTCAAAAACAAATGTGCAGTTGTCTGACAATGGTTTTGTTATTTGCATTGGTCAGGCAAGTCGTACGTATGTTGTAATTGATACGATAGGACAATGATTGTGGACATGTATATATAGCGGTGATGAGGTGCCTATCCACTTGGCAAAACGACACAACGGTTGGATCATGAGACGTGATTTGTAAAACGCGGGGGTTTTGGCAACTGATCGGTTTGTGTCTATATGTCTCTCATCATGTAAGGCTCAAATGTCGAACTGTTTGTCCGTCTATGTACCAAACATGTTAGCCTGACCCATCAGAAGAAAGCTATCAAACTTAGCCCATAAGCAGGACATCATTTTACGGGTTAACGGACCAATATGGCAACAGTCAAATATTTAAGAATTAATTTTATTTCATAATTTGAATATTCAATTCTTTTGTAATCTAGACATCATAATTTGAATTTAATTTTTTTTCTTTCCCTTTTAGTAATGTAATCTTACATAATTGGAAAAATATATTCATAAAATATTTAAAATTTAAATATATGGATTAGATTTATCTTACATGTATGGCATTTCCTACAACACCTTGAAGAAGATTATTGGTGATGAGAGAGATCCACCATAGAGGGAGTTAAAGAGAGAACGTGTAGAGAGGGAGTTGAATAGAGGTGCTTGGGCAGAAGTGGGAGAGAGGGTTTGGGAGACTTGGCTCCAAGCAATATATATAGGGATTGAGTGGGTGTTTGGGGTGATGCTAAAAAAGTAAAAAAGTTCTGATTGCCAATCACCTAAAAAAGTCAAATGTTACATTATTTTCTTCACCAATAATTTTTTTAGCAACTTTCAAATATAGCAATAATTTTTCAACTTTTAAAGAAAATTAAAAAGTTACCAAAAATATCAATCTCAAACAATGATTAATATAATACTATAAGCACAAATTGTATATACATGGTAATGCTCTGGTATGTAATATACACCCATAACACCGTATGCAACCTTACAAAAAATTACGTAAATTTTCATAAACTTCTATAAGTGATCTTACAAATCACAAATTTGTGAAATTTCTCCGTGACAAACTGAAATTTCTCTAATAATATTATTGAGGAATCTTAACTAATAAGAAAAATCATATTGGATCCCTCTTACTACCAGAAATTAGAGAGTGATGTTTCACTAATTTTTCCATATACTACTTCAAAATAAAAAAATAGTAAAAGGTTCCACTGATTGATCTTATGCTATATAAAGTGCCTTGGAAGGTGTTGACTAGTTTTGCCTTCCATAATAAATCTAATTCGATATGTAATCTTAGTTTTTAAAAATATTTCCTACTATTTTTTATGTTGATTTTAACCCTGTATATTTCATTTACAACTATGACATATTCCCACAGATTTACAACTGATTGGGTAACCTTTTTATTTTTTTTTAATAGAAAAAATGAAATTATTATTGGTAAAACAAAAAGTGAATATCTATACTATATATTAACTAAAAGTGATCATTTGGGTACTCCAATATTTTTAACTAAATATCTAAATTTTTGAATTAAAAATTAATTTTTTTAAAAAGCTACAGACTAACCCATTAAACCAATAATTATAATAAAAAAAATATTAATTATCTCATTAGTTTTGATTTCTAAAATAAAAAATAAAAAATTCCTTTCTTGATTTTCCTAAATCTATTCTCTCTAAAAAATTTAAAAGGAAAATTTGTGATATCTCCAAAATATTAATTTAAAACTTTTAATTTTATGATTTTTGAAAATTGAGAAATATACATATAACAAAACATTACAACTATAGATAATGGTTTGCATATATTTTTATAGATTTTACGATCGATTTGGTCAACGCAATCTTTTCTTCTTTTTTTTTCAATTTTTTTATATGGAAAATGAAATCTTTACTGGCATTGGGTCCTATTTAAAAATAGTATAAAACATTAGATTCAGTGGGTATTTTTTGTTGGTGAGAGATCCACCATTTGTCAAATAATTTGGTGAGAACTAGGGTTACAAACGAACCAAGTCGAGCCGAGCTTTGCTAAGCTTGAGCTCCACTCGTTTACTTATCGAGCTCGTTTATTGAGCTCGAGCTTGGCTTGGCTCGGCTCGTTAATATCAGTGAAACTTGAACTTGGCTCGATAATTGTTTTTAATATTATTTATATGATTTAAATAAAAAATATTATTTTATTTAATATATAAATGATATAAATAATGTATTTATACTATTATTTATATATTATTTAATATATGAATAATATATTTATTATATAATTTAAATGAAGATAAACGAGCCAAACTTGACGAGCTAAACTTATGTGACCTCGAGCTCGGCTCGTTTACTAAACGAACCAAGCCGAACTGAGACCTTAATGAGTCGAGCTGAGCTTGTTCATGAATAGTTCTATTCATTTGTAGCACTAGTGAGAAATCCTTTTGTTATTTGGGAGGACATTTTATTTCTAATTTTATCCCTTATCTATCTGTTGAATTTTTTTTGCTATTTGTTTAATTTTTTTGACTATCTATTCAACTATTTTTTTTTTATCTTTTAAATTTTTTGACTATCTATTTAATTTCTTTTCCTTATTTGTTCAAACATCTGTGATGTCCCGGGTCTTAGACTTGACCAGTATTGCATAATCTGATAGTTTGTTTTACTTACGGCATTTTGATTATCGTATTGGGTTGTTGAGATTTCAATTATACTCTTATTTAACATCTCTTAACGTTTCCAAGTTAAAATTTTGAGTTTTGTTGGAACTTGTTTCGGGGTGTGAAATCAGAATTTTGGCTTTGGCTAGCAAAACTACTCGTGCAGATTTGGCAACTGTTCGAGCGGAATCACATAGAGTTTTTGGGAAATTTCTGTACAGAATTCGCTCGTGCGGATCGAAAAACCGCTCGTGCGGAATTTTGTTGAAAATCTGGGTTGTTTACTGTCTTAAACCGCCAGTGAGAGGCATCATAATCCGCTCATGCGGATTTCAGCGTGTCTGTCTCGAATTCCACAAACTGAGGCCAAAAACGTGTTTTGTACACTTTCACTTCTCTCTCTCTCTCTCTCTCTATATATATATATATTAATCTTTTATCTGCCTTCTCTTTACAAACCCACCCAAATCCAAACTTCTCTCTAAGATTTGGCAAAAACCTTCAAGAATTTGATAGGGATTTTTATACCAAATCAAAGAGGGCGACGAGAGCTACGTTTACACTAATCGAATCAAGTTTTCATCAACATTGAATTCTAGGATTTTCATCTCCTTCCTCTCCCAAGCTTAAGGTAGGGACATTATTAGAGTTATATATACATTTTTGCAAGTCTATGCTTGTTTAGAGTATTTCTTTCATGTTTGAACTATGGTTTGGGTTCATGAACTCTAGATGGGTTTTTAAGGTGGATTTCTCTATATTTCCAAAACGTTTTAGAGTATGAGCTATATATTCTAAAGTGTGAGTGTTGTTTTGGAAAAATCCTTTCAAAAATGGGACAAAAACCTATTTTTGGTGGAAATCCTAAAAATTTAGGGATTTTGGAAAAGATGTTGAGGTATTGTGAATTTCATGCTTGATAAACTATTATGTGAATAAATAGTGGAGAAATTTCTATAGTTGTATCATATGAGGGATTTCATGGAGAAATGAGAACTTTTGATTTTGAAGCTTGATGAATAGCTTGTTGTTGGGTTGTCTTGGAAGGATTAAGTTTAAAATGATGATTATTATGTGAAAAATGTTTGCATGATGATATTGCTATATTGTCTCTTGGAATATATATATTATGATGTTACATTGATAAGAGATGTGAAAATTTTGATCACAATGGAGGATTGTGTGGTAGAAATTGAAAATGAAACTATATTAATGCATTGTTACATGTTGCATTACCATTCCACTTCATCTTTGTTATCATTGATTTAGAATTTTGCATTTGAGAATTATTGCTTTGAGAAAGGAATTGTTTTGTGAAACAAGATCATCTCAAATTGTTTTGGGGTAAATACGTTGGTAAGTCTAGATAGGGGGTGTAGTTTGGTATTGATTAAGCTGGTCTGAGTGTCTATGGTGGAAGACCAAAACGCGCGTGGAAGAGATATCACATGCCTTCCCGTTAGCAATTGGTAAAGTGGTGATTAGTAGTGCTGGATATGCCTACTTGCAAACACCAACCTAGGGATTACCTGTGTCGTATTTACCACCCCTTGAAACTATATTGAAGTTATTGAATTGTTGTGCTTTCAAATTGCATCGTGCACAAGATTTTCAAAAGATAGAGATATGTGTTTTAAGCATAACATACTATATGCATTCACCTTAGGAGATTGTATAAAATGTATATAATTTGTTAAGATCTTTCTATTGGGCTTTGTGCTCACCCTAGTAGATTTTGTGCAAGAAAAGATGTGGGAATCCTGCCGAGTTAATGGCATGGAGTGTATTTTAAGGGCAAGAGGCTCTTTTCTTTTGTTGTAAATTATTTTTGACAAGCCAAGGGCTTTACATGTATGGGTTTGATAACCATTTTGTATAACCGGGCATAAGCCTTGGAATTTGTAGCCCTTGACACTACAAGAAATTGCATTTTTGGCTACAGCTTTTGGCAACAACGTCAAATTTTTGTAGCCCAAAGCACACTTTTAGCAACACAAGGCTCAAGTTCGTCGGTAAAAGTTAGCTTTTTAGTGACGTGATTCACAATTAGTCGTTAAAAGTTAACCTTTTAAGGACGTGATTCACAATTCATCGTTAAAGAGTCAAACCATATGTTAGGCGCCAAAGACAAATGTTTGCGCCAAAAAGGAAAAGTTTTAACGATGTAAATTTACTTTTGGTGATGCAAACATGCGCTCCTATAAGTTGATGCATTTGGCAATGTCTATCCCATGTCGGCTATGAGTTTAATTTTTTAGCAACAAAGTCATATTCGTTGCCAAATGTTTTCAATTTTTTTTTTATTTTTTATTTTTGGCTGGGTAGAATGTTTGCAAGTTAAACCACAATGTTTTGCGTATTCTTTTATTCACAAAAAAAACGTTAATGAAGTTATGATAAATAAATTATATCATGCAATACGTAATGGAATTGAGGCAGTGGGGTATTATGTATGGTTAAGATAATATAAAATGATATAATTATTTTTTACTATTGAATGGAGGTGAAAAATAATTCACAGTCATTTTTCTAATACCACAATCCCTTTGTATTTAATTAATTCCCAATTTCTCCTCCTTTGTTCCTCTCTTATTTCTTAATTTTATATTTAATTTAATTATATATTTGTATTTTATGTTATAGATGAATGCATGAGAAAATTTGTTTAAAATGTATTTAGAATTTAAAATATTTGAATGGGATTTATTTCCATTATAAATTAAATTATAAGCACTTTTCTTGGTGTATATTTTTGTTGAAAAAAATATATTATTCAAAATTTAAAATGTGGAGAATTTTTTTAAAAATATTTAAAATTTAAAATGTGTAAATTATATTTATTAATTTATAAGGTAGATTCATGTCCTGTTTCAAAAGAATTGAATAAACAATTTTTTTTTTTTTTGGTATATAGTGCGGTGGAAATAAGGCAAAAGCAATTTTGTTCCCTTTTGTTTTCTGCCCTAGCATTTACCCTTTCTCTAACTGCGTTGCTCTTGCTTTCTGTCCAATGTCTCCATCTCTCTTTCCAATCCTTCCCCACCCGTTAATCACCACTACCCATTGTCACCACTCATCATCGCCACCAGCAAAAGGTAAGAGCTCCACTCTCTCTCTCTCTCTCTCGTTAATTTTTCAGAGCCCTAATTTTAATAAATTTCAATCAACCTAATTCAATTTCAGAATGATCAATCTGAAGCTGCCAAAATGATTGAGCGTCCTTGGCATCGTCATTGCCGCCGATGATCTATCAGGTTGTTTATTTCGTGATGTCACTACCTCTCTAGTTGTTAATCTCGGTACTTTTCTCTTACTTCTCTCTCTTAATTTCATAATCGGATTCTTGATTTTATTTCATTTAATTTTTATATTTATAGTTTTATTGGGTTCCCCCCCCCCCCCCCTATCTATATATTGGTTTTGATATTTTGGGGCCTTTTTCTTCAATCATTTTTTAATTTTTTTTCCTTTAAATTTGCAGAATGAGTATTTATTTTATTTTATTTTATTTTATTCTTCGCAAGGTTCGATTTCCTTTCTCTTTCGTAGATCAGTTTAGTGTGTGCCAACACCAATAAATAGAATCTATGTATTACTTCTTTTAATTAATTTCTTGATTGCATTCCAGTAGACCAATTTTTATTTTTACAAAATTCAACTGCACCGCCGCTGCTCATTATCATCATCAGTCTACTGCCACCATTGAAGAGGAAGATCAACAAAGAGCAAAAACCCAATTCAGCATCGACACCCACCCTTGCAAGGTTCGATTTCTGCCTTTCAATGTGTTCATACACTCAATGTGTGTCGGTACCCAATTTCTTGCTCATTGTAATAGTGTTGTTGAGTAAAATTTGTGACAATTCTTAACCAATCTGTTTGCATAGGTAATTTCCTGATTGCTAAATTACCCAGAAAAAATTTCCTGACTGCCAATCTTTGTGCTCAGTACTCTATTGCAATTATCAAGATTCAAACATAGCATAAGAAAAGCCTAATTGCCCGGTACCTTTGCAATTATCATCATTGAGTGTTTTGAGGAAGATGGTTGTGGTTTACAGCATCTTCTGTGTTCTGTCCTCTGTTATTGTTTGCTCTCATCTTTTGTTATTGTGGTTTATAGCATCTTTTGCAGTGGGTTGTGGTCATAAAAATTGTTTATATGAGCAGAATTTTTTTGCGCAGAATTATATGAGCAGAATTTTTTTGATTATATGTTATTGTGTGCTCTCATCTTTTGTTATTGGGGTTTACAGCATTTTTTACAGTTGGTTGTGGTTATAAAAAATTGTTTATATGAGCAGAATTTTTTTGCACAGAATTATATGAGCAGAATTTTTTTGCGCAGAATTATATGAGCAGAATTTTTTTGATTATATGTTATTGTGTGCTCTCATCTTTTGTTATTGGGGTTTACAGCATTTTTTGCAGTTGGTTGTGGTTATAAAAAATTGTTTATATGAGCAGAATTTTTTTGCACAGAATTATATGAGCAGAATTTTTTTGATCTGTTATTGTGTGCTCTCATCTTTTGTTATTGTGGTTTACAGCATCTTTTGCAGTTGGTTGTGGTTATATAAACTGTTTATATGAGCAGAATTTTTTTGAGCAGAATTTTTTTGATGATCTGTTATTGTGTGCTCTCATCTTTTGTTATTGTGGTTCACAGCATCTGTTGCAGTTGGATTCCCAACTTTTGTGTTTGTGTGCTCTCATCCAATACTTATCTCCATTTTTCTGT